>JAREIS010000132.1:0-262500 GCA_030060385.1 Muscicapa striata striata
GCTGGGAAAAAGTTTTAGGAATGTTAGAGGCAAGGAAAAGTCCGGGCAGGGAAAGGTTTGGGCAGGGAAAGGTTCGGGCAGGGAAAAATTTTTAGGAAAATTGGAGGCAAGGAAAACACTTCAGGAAAACTTCAGGCAAGGAATGGTTCAGGAAGGAAAAAACTTCAGGAAAGGTTCGGGCAAGGAAAAAGTTTTAGGAAAGTTAGAGGCAAGGAAAGGTTCAGCCAAGGAAAGGTTCGAGCAGGAAAAAGTTATAGGAAAGTTAGAGGCAAGGAAAATACTTCAGGAAAGTTTCAGGTAAGGAAAGGTTAAGGAGGGAAAAAACTTCAGGAAAGGTTCGGGCATGGAAAAACTTTTAGGAAAGTTTCAGGAAAGGAAAGGTTTGGGCTGGGCAAGGTTTGGGCTGGGCAAGGTTTGGGCAGGGAAAGGTCCGGGCTGGGAAAGGTCCGGGCTGGGAATGGTTCGGGCTGGGAATGGTTCGGGCTGGGAAAGACCCAGGCAGGGAAAATGGTTTAGGAAAGTGAGAGGAAAGGAAAAGTTCAGGGAAGGAAAAACTTCATGAAGATTCGGGCAAGGAAAAGTTCAGGAAGGAAAAACTTCAGGAAACGTTCGGCTAAGGAAAAATTATTAGGAAAGTTAGAGGCAAGGAAAGGTTCAGGCAAGGAAAAATCTTCAGGAAAGGTTCGGGTAAGGAAACTCTCAGGAAAGGAAAGGTTGGGGCAGGGAAAGGTTCGGGCAGGGAAATGTTCGGGAAGGGATAGGTTCGGGCAAGGAAAAAGTTTCAGGAAAGGTTCGGGCAAGGAAAAAGTTTTAGGAAAGTTAGGGGCAAGGAATGGTTCTGGCAGGGAAAAGGTTTTAGGAAAGTCAGAGGCAAGGAAATGTTCGGGCAGGAAAAGGCTCGGGCAGGGAAAAGGTTTTAGGAAAGTTAGAGGCAATGAAATGTTCAGGCAGGGAAAGGCTCGGGCAGGGAAAAGGTTTTAGGAAAGTTAGAGGCAAGGAAAATACTTCAAGAAAGTTTCAGGAAAGGTTCAGGAAGGAAAGGTTCAGGAAGGAAAAAACTTCAGGAAAGGTTCGGGCATGGAAAAACTTTTAGGAAAGTTTCAGGCAAGGAAAGGTTTGGGCTGGGCAAGGTTTGGGCTGGGAAAGGTTCGGGCTGGGAAAGGTTCGGGCTGGGAAAAAGTTTTAGGAAAGTTAGAGGCAAGGAAAAGTTGAGGCAAGGAAAAATCTTCAGGAAAGGTTCGGGTAAGAAAACTCTCAGGAAAGGAAAGGTCCGGGCAGGGAAAGGTCGGGGGAGGGAAAGGTGCGGGCAGGGAAAGGTGCGGGCAGGGAAAGGTGCGGGCAGGGAAAATGGTTTAGGAAAGTGAGAGGAAAGGAAAATTTCAGGCAAGGAAAAACTTCAGGAAAGATTTGGGCAAGGAATAATTATTAGGAAAGTTAGAGGCAAGGAAAGGTTCAGGCAAGGAAAAAGTTTCAGGAAAGGTCCGGGCAAGGAAACTCTCAGGAACGGAAAGGTTTGGGTAGGGAAAGGTTCGCGCTGGGAAAGGTTCGGGCAGGGAAAGGTTCGGGCTGGGAAAAAGTTTCAGGAAATGTAGAGGCAAGGAAAAGTCAGGAAAGGAAAGGTTCGGGCTGGGAAATGTTCGGGCAGGGAAAGGTTCGGGCTGGGAAAAAGTTATAGGAATGTTAGAGGCAAGGAAAACACTTCAGGAAAAGTTCAGGCAAGGAATGGTTCAGGAAGGAAAAAACTTCAGGAAAGGTTTGGGCAAGGAAAAAGTTTTAGGAAAGTTAGAGGCAAGGAAAGGTTCAGCCAAGGAAAGGTTCGAGCAGGAAAAAGTTATAGGAAAGTTAGAGGCAAGGAAAATACTTCAGGAAAGTTTCAGGTAAGGAAAGGTTCAGGAAGGAAAAAACTTCAGGAAAGGTTCGGGCATGGACAAACTTTTAGGAAAGTTTCAGGCAAGGAAAGGTTTGGGCTGGGCAAGGTTCGGGCTGGGCAAGGTTCGGGCTGGGAAAGGTTCGGGCTGGGAAAACTTTTAGGAAAGTTTCAGGTTAGGAGAGTTTCAGGTTAGGAGAGGTTTCAGGTTAGGAGAGTTTCAGGTTAGGAGAGGTTCAGGTTAGGAGAGTTTCAGGTTAGGAGAGTTTCAGGTTAGGAGAGTTTCAGGTTAGGAGAGTTTCAGGTTAGGAGAGTTTCAGGTTAGGAGAGTTTCAGGTTAGGAGAGTTTCAGGTTAGGAGAGTTTCAGGAAGGGAAAGGTTCGGGCTGGGAAAAACTTTTAGGAGAGTTTCAGGTTAGGAGAGTTTCAGGTTAGGAGAGGTTCAGGTTAGGAGAGGTTCAGGTTAGGAGAGGTTCAGGAAGGGAAAGGTTCGGGCTGGGAAAAACTTTTAGGAGAGTTTCAGGTTAGGAGAGGTTCAGGTTAGGAGAGTTTCAGGTTAGGAGAGGTTCAGGTTAGGAGAGGTTCAGGTTAGGAGAGGTTCAGGTTAGGAGAGGTTCAGGTTGGGAGAGGTTCAGGAAGGGAAAGGTTCGGGCTGGGAAAAACTTTTAGGAGAGTTTCAGGTTAGGAGAGTTTCAGGTTAGGAGAGTTTCAGGTTAGGAGAGTTTCAGGTTAGGAGAGTTTCAGGTTAGGAGAGTTTCAGGAGGTTAGAGAGTTTCAGTAGAAGTTCAGTGAGAGAGGTGGTGGGGAGGTGGCTGGGAAAATAGAGTTATTAGAGAGTCAGGTTAGAGAGTCGTTGAGAGTCAGGTTAGGAGAGGTCAGGATTAGGAGAGTCAGGTTAGGAGAGTTCAGGTTAGAGAGTTCCAGGAAGCAGGAAGGTTCGGGCTGGAAAACTAGAGTCAGGCAGGAGAGTCAGGTAGGAGAGTCAGGAGGAGAGTTAGGTTAGGAGAGGTCAGGAAGAAGTTAGTTGGAGAGGTTCGGTGGAACTTTAGAGAGGTTCAGGTTAGGAGAGGTTCAGTTAGAGAGGTTTCAGAAGTTAAAGGGGTTCAGGTAGGAAGGTTCAGGTTGGGAGAGTTCAGGTTAGGAGAGGTTCAGGTAGGAACTGTTAGGAGAGTCAGGTTAGGAGAGGTCAGGTTAGGAGTTTCAGGTTGGAGGGGTTGTCAGGTTAGGAGAGTCGAGGTTAGGAGAGGTCAGTTAGGAGAGTTCAGGTTAGGAGAGTTCAGGTTAGGAGAGTTCAGGTTAGGAGAGTTCAGGAGAGGTTCGGTGGGAAAACTTGGGTCAGGGAGAGTTCAGGAGGGAGTTCGTGGAGGTCAGGTTAGAGACGGTAGGAGTTCAGGTTAGGAGAGTCAGGTTAGGAGAGGTTCAGGTTAGGAGAGTTCAGGAAGGAAGGTCTGGGCTGGGAACTTTAGGAGGGAGAGTTCAGGTAGGAGAGTCAGGTTAGGAGAGTCAGGTTAGAGAGTTCAGGTGGAGGTTCAGGAGGAGAGTTCACTGAGGAGGAAGGTCAGGTAGGAGAGTTAGGCAGGAGAGTCATTGGTTAGGAGAGTCAGGTTAGGAGAGGTTCAGAGAGCTGGAACAGGAGAGTCAGGTTAGAGATTCAGGAGGAGAGTTCAGGTTAGAGAGTCAGGTAGGAAGTTCAGGTGAAGGTTAGGGGAAATTCGTGAATTTTAGAGAGTATTCGGTTAGAGAGTCGGTTAGGAGAGTCAGGTTAGAGATTATTAGAGGGCTGGCGAAAAGGAGTCAGTGAGAGCAGGTGGAGGCAGGGAATCAGTAGGAGGAGTTCAGGTTAGGAAGGTCGTAGGGTATAGGAGAGGTCAGGTTAGGAGAGTTCAGGTTAGGAGAGTTCAGTTAGAATTAGTTGGAGAGTTTCAGTTAGGAGTTGGTAGAATTGAGAGAGTTCAGGTTAGAGAGTTCAAATTAGGAGAGTTCAAGTTAGGAGAGTCAGGTTAGGAGGTTCAGGTGGAAGAGAGTTGGTAAACTTAGGAAGTTCAGGTTAGGAGAGCTAGAGTTGGTAGAGGTTCCAGGTTAGGAGAGTTGTGGAAAGTTCATAGGAGAGTTCAGGTTAGGAGGTTCGGTTAGGAATTTAGAGAGTAGTTAGAGGTTTCAGGTAGTAGGGAGAGTTCAGGAAGGAAGGTCATGGTAGGAGAGTTCAGGTTAGGAGATTCAAGTTAGGAAGTTTCAGTTAGGAGAGTTTCAGGTTAGGAGAGTTCAGGGTAGAGAGTTCAGGAGAAGTTCGGGGAGAAGGTTGGCTGGAACTTAGAGAGTTTCAGGTTAGGAAGTTCAGGTTAGGAGGTTCAGGTTAGAGAGTTCAGGTTAGAGAGTTCAGGTTAGAGAGTGAGGAGCGGAGGATTCAGGAGGAGATCAGGTTAGAGAGTTCAGGAGAGGTTCAGGTTGGAACTTAGGAGAGTTCAGGTTAGGAGATTCAATTAGGAGAGTTCAGGTTAGGAGAGTTCAGGTTAGAGAGTTCAGGTTAGAGAAGGTTCAGGAGGAAGGTTCGGCTGGAAAACTTAGAGAGTTTCAGGTTAGAGAGTTTCAGGTTAGAGAGGATTCAGGTTAGGAGATTTAGGTTGAGAAGGTTAGGAGGAAGGAGTTGTTGGAAGTCAGGTTAGGAAGTTCAGGTTAGGAAGTTCTAGTGGAAGTTCAGGTTAGGAGAGAGTTCAGGTAGGGAAGTTGGAGGTTAGAGAGGTTGGCTGGAAAACTTGTTAGGAGAGTTTCAGGTTAGAGAGGTTCAGTTAGGAGAGTTCAGGTTAGGAGAGGTCCAGGTTGGGAGAGGTCAGGAGGAGACAAGGTCGGAGCGGAAACTTTAGGAGAGTTCAGGTTAGAGAGGTTCAGGTTAGGAGAGGTCCAGGTAGAGAGGTCCAGGTAGGAGAGTCCAGAGTTCCAGGTTAGAGAGTCCAGGAGAGAGAGGGAGTTGGTGAGGAAGTTTAGAGAGGTTTCAGGTTAGGAGAGTTCAGTAGGAGAGTCAGGTAGGAGAGGTCAGGCAGGAAGTTGGCAGAGGAGAGTTCAGAAGGAATGTAGGTTAGAAGAGGTTCAGGTTAGGAGAGTTCAGGTTAGGAGAGTTCAGGTTAGGAGAGTTCAGGGGAGGTCGGGAAAAGAGATTAGGTTAGGAGAGTTCAGTTAGGAGAGTCAGGTAGAGAGTTCAGTAGGAGAGTTCAGGTAGAGAGTCTCGGAGAAGTTCAGTTAGAGAGATTGGCAGAATAGAAGGATTCAAGGTCAGGAGAAGTATGAGAGTTCAGTTAGAGAGTTAGAAGGAATTCATTAGAGAGTCAGGTTAGAGAGTTCAGGTTAGGAGAAGTGAGAGTTCAGGTTAGGAGAGGTTCAGGTTGGAGAGTTCAGGTTAGGAGAGAGTTCCAGGTTAGAGAGGTTCAGGCTTAGGAGAGTTCAGTTAGGAGGTTCAGGTAGAGAGTTCAGGTTAGAGAGGTTAAGACAGGTTAGATGGAAATTGAAGTTCAGTTAGAGAGTTCAGGTTAGAGATTCAGGTTAGAGAGTTCTAAGTTAGAGAGTTATGAAGTTCAGAGAGAGGTTCAGGTAGGAAGTTCAGTTAGGAGAGTTCAGGTTAGGAGATTCAGGTAGGAAGTTCATGGAGAGTTTAGAGAGATTTCGGTTAGGAGAGTTTCAGTTAGGAGAGTTTAGAAGGAGAAGTTAGGTCAGGAATTAGGGAGTTCATAGAAGTAGTGGAAGTTCAGTTGAGAGTCAGGTTGAGAGTTAGTGGAAAGTTCAGGTGAAAAGTTCAGGTTAGGAGTCAGTAGGAGTTCAGTTAGAAGTCAGGTTGAGAGAGTCAGTGAGTCAGGAGAGGTTCATAAACTTAGGAGGTTCAGTTAGGAGAGTTCAGGTTAGGAGAGGTCTTCAGGAGAGTTCAGCTAGGAGAAGGTTGAGAACTTCAGGAGAGTCAGGTAGAGAGTTCAGGTAGGAGAGTTTCAGGTGGAAATTAGGAGAGTTCAGGTTAGGAGAGTCAGGTTAGGAGAGTCAGGTAGGAGAGGTTATTAGCGGGAGATCAGAGTTTAGGAAGGTTCAGTTAGAGAGGTCTGTCTAGGAGACTAGGTTAATGGAGAGTTCAGGTAGGAGAGGTTCCAGGAGGAAGGTTAGGAGAGATTCAGGTTAGGAGAGTTCAGGTTAGGAGAGGTCTCGAGGTTAGGAGGCAGATTGGAGAGTTCAGAGAGTCGTGAAGTCGGGTGAAAATTTTGGAGAGTTTCAGGTTAGAAGTAGGTTAGAAGGTCAGGTAGAGAGTCGTGGAGAGTTGGAAGAGATCAGTTGGAGTTAATGGAGAGTCGAGGAAGGTCGTGGAGGAGTAGAGAGTTATAGGAGGTAGGGAGGAGTATGGAGGTCAGGTAGAGGTTCGGTAGAAGTAGAGAAAGGGAATTGGAGTAGTGGAGAGTCAGTTAGAGTCAGTGGGAGTCAGGAGGAGTTTAGAGAGTATAGAGATCAGAGGATCAGAGATAGGAAGTCAGTAGAAGTTAAGAGTAAGAGAAGGGGTCATTAGGAAGAGGTTCAGGTTAGGAGGAGTTCAGGTTAGGAGAGGTCCAGGTTAGGAAGAGAGGTTCGGGTGGGAAAACTTTAGGAGAGTTTCAGGTTAGGAGAGGTTCAGGTTAGGAGAGGTTCAGGTAGGAAGGTCAGGTGAGGAGGTCTGGCTAGAGGTTCAGGAGAGGTCAGGTTAGAGAGTTAGTCAGGTTAGGAGAGTTCAGGTTAGGAGAGTCAGGTAGGAGAGGTTTAGGAGAGGTTCAGGTTAGGAGAGGTTCAGGTTAGGAGAGGTTCAGGTTAGGAAAGGTACAGGTTAGGAGAGTTCAGGTTAGAGAGTTTCAGGTTAGGAGAGTTTCAGGTTAGGAGAGTTTCAGGTTAGGAGAGTTTCAGGTTAGGAGAGGTTCAGGTTAGGAGAGGTTCAGGTTAGGAGAGGTACAGGTTAGGAGAGGTTCAGGTTAGGAGAGGTTCAGGTTAGGAGAGGTTCAGGCTGGGAAAAACTGTTAGGAGAGTTTCAGGTTAGGAGAGGTTCAGGTTAGGAGAGGTTCAGGTTAGGAGAGGTTCAGGCTAGGAGAGGTTCAGGTTAGGAGAGTTTCAGGTTAGGAGAGGTTCAGGTTAGGAGAGGTTCAGGTTAGGAGAGGTTCAGGTTAGGAGAGGTTCAGGTTAGGAGAGGTTCAGGTTAGGAAGGTTCCTGGAACTTTAGGAGGTTCCAGGTTAGGAGAGGTTCAGGTTAGAGAGGTCTGGGTTAGGAGAGTTCAGTTAAGAGTTTCAGGTTAGGAGAGTTTCAGTTGGAGTTCAGGTTAGAGTTCAGGTTAGGAGAGTTCAGGAAGGAAAGGTTCGGGCTGGAAAACTTTAGGAGAGTTTCTCTCAAGGTCCGCCGAACTCTCGCGAACCCCTGTCACCCAGGCTGGGGGGGGGGGGGGGGGGGGGGGGGGGGGGGGTTAGGGGGGGGGGGGGCCCCCCCCCCCCCCCCCCCCCCCCCCCCTCCCCCCCCCCCCCCCCCCCAGCCCCCCCCCCCCTCCCCCCCCCCCCCCCCCCCCCCCCCCCCCGTTCTGGCCCGTCTCTCCTAGCCTGAGTCTCCTGCGAACCTCTCTAACCTGAAACTCTCCTAGCGGGCCTCCCCCTAACCTGAGAATCTCCTAACCTGGCTCCCCTAACCTGAGCTCTCCTAACCTGAAACTCTCTTCCACAGCCTCTCCTGAAACCTCTCTAACCTGAACTCTCTAACCTGAAACTCTCCTGGCCCTCCACCTGGAGCTCTCCTGACCTGAACTCTCCTACCTGGAGCTCCCTAAAGACTCTCTGGATTTCCCAGCCGGCCTTCCCTCTGAGGCTCTGCAACCTCTCCTGGCTGACCTCTCCTCCTGGACTCCTGACCTGACTCTCTAGCCTGGAACTCTCCTGGCCTGAGCTCCTAACCTGAAACTCTCCCAAAGTTTCCTGCCGGGCCTTCGACCTCTCACAACCTGGACTCTCCTAACCTGAAGCTCTCCTAAAGCCTCAGGCCTGAGTTACTCTCCCAGCCCGAGACCTCTCTGCCTGGACCTCTCCTAAGCCTGGGCCTACTCCTCACCTGGGTCCCAGGCCTGGCCTCCCTGGCCTGGAACCTCTCCCTAGCCTGGACCTCTCCTAGTTCGCCTGAACCTCTCCCTAGCCTGGACCTCTCTCTTACGACCTCTCCTCCTGTCTCACAGCCTGGCTCCTAACCTGAACCTCTCAACCTAAACTCTCACTAAAGAGTTTTGTCCAGACCTCTCCTGAACCTGACTCTCCTAGGCCTGAACCTCTCCTAACCTGAACCTCTCCTAACCTGAACTCTCCTGCCCAGCCTCAGACCTGAACCTCTCCGCCTGAGACCTCTCTGCACTGAACTCTCCCCAACCTCTAAGTTTTCAGCCAACTTTCTAACCTGAACCTCTCCTAGCCTGAGACCCCTCTAACCTGAACCTCTCCTAAGTTTGGCAGACTTCCCTGCCTAAACTCACCTAACCACACAACTCTCCTAACCTGGCTCTCTAACCTGGACCTCCCTAACCTGAACTCTCCTAACCTGAACTCTCCTAGTTCCCAGCTGAAGACTCTCCTACCTGAACTCTCTACCTGAAACTCTCCTAGAAAGTTTCCACGAACTCTCCTACCTGACCTCTCTTACCTGAACTCTCCCTAACCTGAAACTCTCCTAACCTGAAACTCTCCTAACCTGAAACTCTCCTAAAAGTTTTTCCCAGCCCGAACCTCTCCTAACCTGAAACTCTCCTAACCTCTCCTAACCTGAAACTCTCCTAACCTGAAACTCTCCTAAAAGTTTTTCCCAGCCCGAACCTCTCCTAACCTGAAACTCTCCTAACCTGAAACTCTCCTAACCTGAAACTCTCTAAAAGTTTTTTTAGCCCGAACCTCTCTAACCTGAACCTCTCCTAACCTGAAACTCTCCTAACCTGAAACTCTCCTAAAAGTTTTCCCAGACCTCTCCTGAACCTCTCTAACCTGAACCTCTCCTAACCTAGACCTCTCCTAACCTGAACCTCTCCTAACCTGAAACTCTCCTAACCTGAACCTCAACCTCTCCTAACACTGAAACTCTCCTAAAAGTTTTCCCAGCGAACCTCTACCCCTACCTGAACTCTCTAACCTGAAACCTCTCCTACCTGAACTCTCTCTACAAACTCTCCAAGTTTTCCAGCCGAACCTCTCCTAACCTGAACCTCTCCTAACCTGAACCTCTCCTAACCTGAAACTCTCCTAACCTGAAACTCTCTAAAGTTTTCCCGACCTTCCTCCTGAGACCTCTCCTACCCTGAAACTCTCCTAACCGAGCTCTCCTAGCCTGGAGCTCTCCTAAAGAGTTCTGGCCTGCTCTCCAGCCGAGGCTCTCCTACCTGACCTCTCCTAACCTGAGACCTACTGGCCCTAACCTGAAACTCTCCTAACCTGAAACTCTCCTAACCTGAAACTCTCCTAACCTAAACTCTCCTAAAAGTTTTCCCAGCCGACCTTCCCTTCCTGACCTCTCTAACCTGACCTCTCCTAACCGACTCTCTAACCTGAACCTCTCCTAACTGAACTCTCCCTCTAGCCTGAACCTCTCCTAACGAGTTTTCCCAGCCGAACCTTTAACCTGAACCTCTCCTAACCTGAACCTCTCCCAACCTGAAACTCTCTAACCTAGACCTCTCCTAACCTGAACTCTCCTAAAAGTTTTCCCAGCCAGACCTTTCTTCCCTTCTGAACCTCTCCTAACCTAGACCTCTCCTAACTGAACCTCTCCTAAAACCCTGAACCTCTCCTAACCTAGACCTCTCCTAACTCTGAACCTCTCCTAACCTGAACTCTCCTAAGTTGACTCTCCAGCCGACCTCTCCCAGCCGAACCTTCCTGCCTGAACTCTCCTAACCTGAGACCTCTCTAACCTGAAACTCTCCTAACTTCTAAGACTCTCCTAATACCTTCCAGCCTAGACCTCTCCTATACCTGAAACTCTCCTAAAGTTTTCCCAGAACTCTCCAGCCTCCCTCCTGAACTCTCCTAACCTGAAGCTCTCTCTAGCTCCTACAGAGCTCTCCTACCAGACTTCCTCCTGAACCTCTCTAACCTAGATCCTACCTGAACTCTCTCCAGCCAACTTTCCAGCCCCTGAACCTCTCTAACTGACCTCTCCTAACCTGAACCCCTCCTAACCTGACCTCTCCCAACCTGAACCTCTCTAAAAGTTTTCCAGCCCGAAACCCCTCTAACCTAACCTCTCCCAACCTGAACCTCTCCCCAGACCTCTCCTAACCTGAAACCCCTCCTAACCTGAGACCTCTCCTAACCTCGAAACTCTCCTAAAGGTTTCCCAGGCCGAACCTTCTACCAGACCTCTCTAACCTGACCTCTCTACAGAACCCCTCTAACCTGAAACTCTCCTTACCTGAAACTCTCCTTACCTGAAACTCTCCTGTTTTCCAGGACCCTGCACTTCCTAAAGTTCTTCCTGGACCTTTTGAGCTTCCTAGACCTCTCCCAACACAGATCCTCCTCCTAACCTAGACCTCTCCTAACTAGACCTCTCTCCCAACCAGGACCTCTCCCAACCTGGAACTCTCTAGCCTGGGAAAATCTCTAACCCGAACTCTCCCAAAAGTTTTCCCAGCCAACCTCTCCTATTTGACTCTCCTAACCTGACTCCCAGCCTGGACACTCCCTGCCCGCAAACTCTCCTAACCTTGAGACCTCTCCCAACCTGGACCTCTCCCAACCTAGACCTCTCCTACAGAGCTCTCCTAAAGTTTCCGAGCCGAAACCCCTCCCCAACCTCGAACCTCTCCCTCCTCAAACTCTCCCAACCTGGAGACTCTCCTCGCCTGAACCTCTCCTAACCTAGACCTCTCCTAAACAAACTCTCTAATTTTCCCTAGCCCGACTCTCCTAACCTGAACCTCCCCCCAACCTGAGACCTCTCCTAACCTGAAACTCTCCTAACCTGAACTCTCCTAACCTGAAACTCTCTAACAATTTTCCCACCCGAACCTTCCTACCTGAACCTCTCTACCTGACCTCTCTAACCCGTTCCTCTCAACCTGAAACTCTCTAATGAAACTCTCTAACCAAACTCTCTAAAAGTTTTCCCAGCCTGACCTTTCCTTCGAGACCTCTCCTAACCGAACTCTCTACTGACTCTCTCCAACTGCGAAACTCTCCTAACCCTGAACTCTCCTAAAAGTTTCCACCGAACCTCTCAGACCTCTCCCAACCTCTCCCACCGGACCTCCAAAACTCTCTAACCTGACCTCTCTAACCTGAACCTCTCTAACCTAGACCTCCTAACCTGACTCCTAACCTGGAACCTCTCCTAAAAGTTTCCAGCCGAACCTTCCCCTCTCAAACTCTACCCTGAAACTCTCAACCTAAACTCTCTACCTGACTCTCTAACCTGAACCTCCTACTAACCTCTCAAAAGTTTCAGCCCGAAATTTTCGACCCCCGGGGGGTTCTTGGGGTTTCCTTAAAAATTCCACCCGAAATTTAAAAGTTTTAGGGGTTTTTCCCGAAATTCGCCCCAAACCCCTAGCCCCGGAAAAATTCAAAAATCCAAAGGCAAGGACAGTTTCAGGCAAGGAAAAAGGCAAGGTCAGGTAATGTTCGGGCAAGGAAAGGTTTGGGCAAGGAAAAAGTTTCAGAAGAGTCTAGGCAAGGAAATTTCTTAGGAATGTTTCAGGTAAGAAAAGGTTCAGGCAAGGGAAAATTTTAGGAAAGTTTCGGGCAAGGAAAAATTTTAGGAAAGTTTCAGGCAGGGAAATGTTCAGGCAAGGAAAACCTTCTGGAAAGTTTCAGGCAAGGAAAGTTCAGGTTAGGAGAGAGTTCAGGTTAGGAGAGGTCAGGTTAGGAGAGGTTAGGAAGGAGGTCTCGGGCTGGGAAAACTTTAGGAGAGGTTCAGGTTAGGAGAGGTTCAGGTTAGGAGAGGTCTCAGGTTAGAGAGGTTCAGGTTAGGAGGTCAGGTTGGAGAGGTTCAGGGCTGGAAAACTTAGGAGAGGTTCAGGTTAGGAGGTTCAGGTTGGAGAGGTTCAGGTTGGAGAGGTTCAGGTTAGGAGAGGTTCAGGCTGGAGGATTCGTTAGGAGAGGTTCAGGTAGGAGAGGTTCAGGTGGGAGAGGTTCCAGGTTAGGAGAGTTCAGGTTAGGAGAGGTCCAGGCTTAGGAGAGTTCAGGTTAGGAGAGGTTCGGGCTAGGAAAAACTTTAGGAGAGGTTCAGTAGAGAGTTCAGGTAGAGAGGTTCAGGTAGGAGAGGTCTAGGTTAGGAGAGTCAGGTTAGGGAGGTTCATGTGAGGGAGAAGGTTCGGCTGGGAAAAACTTTTAGGAGAGTTTCAGGTTAGGAGAGGTTCAGGTTAGGAGAGGTTCAGGTTAGGAGAGGTTCAGGAAGGGAAAGGTTCGGCTAGGAAAAAGCTTTAGGAGAGTTTCAGGTTAGGAGAGGTTCAGGTTAGGAGAGGTTCAGGTTAGGAGAGGTTCAGGTTAGGAGAGGTTCGGGCTGGGAAAAACTTTTAGGAGAGGTTCAGGTTAGGAGAGGTTCAGGTTAGGAGAGGTTCAGGTTAGGAGAGGTTCAGGAAGGAGAAAGTTCAGGCTGGGAAAGTTTCAGGTAGGAGAGTTTCAGGTTAGGAGAGTTCAGGTTAGGAGAGGTTCAGGATTAGGAGAGGTTCAGGTTAGGAGAAAGTTTATGGGAGGTTTCAGGAGGGTTTGCAAGGAGGAGGTTTCAGGTTAGGAGAGGTTCAGGTTAGGAGAGGTTCAGGTTAGGAGAGGTTCAGGTTAGGAGAGGTTCAGGTTAGGAGAGTTTCAGGTTAGGAGAGTTCAGGTTAGGAGAGGTTCAGGTTAGGAGAGGTTCAGGTTAGGAGAGGTTCGGGCTGGGAAAAACTTTTAGGAGAGGTTCAGGTTAGGAGGTTCTAGTTCGAGTGAGAGGTTCAGGTGGAGAGGTTCAGTATGGGGACTGGTTAAGGGAGAGTTTCAGGTAAGGAGAGTTTCAGGTAAGGAGAGTTTCAGGTAAGGAGAGTTTCAGGTAAGGAGAGTTTCAGGTAAGGAGAGTTTCAGGTAAGGAGAGTTTCAGGTAAGGAGAGTTTCAGGTTAGGAGAGTTTCAGGTTAGGAGAGTTTCAGGTTAGGAGAGTTTCAGGTTAGGAGAGGTTCAGGTTAGGAGAGGTTCAGGATGGGAAAGGTTCGGCTGGAAAACTTTTAGGAGTTCAGGTTAGAGAGTTTCAGGTTAGGAGAGGTTCAGGTTAGGAGGTTCGGTTAGGAGAGTTTCAGGTTAGGAGAGTTCAGGTTAGGAAGTTCAGGGTGGAGAGTTCAGGTAGGAGGTTGGTAAAACTTTAGAGAGGTTCAGGTTAGAGAGGTTCAGTTGGAAATTAGAGAGTTAGGAGAAGGTTCAGGTTAGGAAGGTTCAGGTTAGGAGAGGTTCAGTTAGAAGTTTCAGGTTAGGAGAGGTTCAGGTTAGGAAGCATTAGGAGAGTCAGGTTAGAGAGGTTCGGCTGGGAAAACTTTAAATCGTAGGAGAGTTTCAGGTTAGGAGAGTCAGGTTAGGAGAGTTTCAGGTTAGAGAGTTCAGGTTAGGAGGTTCAGGAGGAGAGGTTCAGGTTAGGAGAGGTTCAGGTTAGGAGAGGTTCAGGTTAGGAGAGGTTCAGGTTAGGAGAGGTTCAGGTTAGGAGAGGTTCAGGTTAGGAGAGGTTCAGGTTAGGAGAGGTTCAGGTTAGGAGAGGTTCAGGTTAGGAGAGGTTCAGGTTAGGAGAGGTTCAGAAGGAAGGTTCGGGTGGGAAAACTTTAGGAGTCGGAGAGGTTCAGGTTAGGAGAGTTCAGGTTAGGAGAGTTCAGGTTAGGAGAGTTCAGGAAGGAAAGGTTCGGTGGAGAGGTTCGGTAGGAACTTAGAGAGTTCAGGTTAGGAGAGGTTCAGGTTAGGAGAGGTTAGGTAGGGGGGGGGGGGGGGGGGGGGGGGGGGGGGGGGGGGGGGGGGGGGGGGGGGGGGGGGGGGGGGGGGGGGGGGGGGGGGGGGGGGGGGGGGGGGGGGGGGGGGGGGGGGGGGGGGGGGGGTTAGGAGGTTCCAGGTTAGGAGAGGTCAGGTTAGGAGAGGTTCAGGTTAGGAGAGGTTCAGGTTAGGAGAGGTTCAGGTTAGGAGAGGTTCAGGTTAGGAGAGGTTCAGGTTAGGAGAGGTTCGGGCTGGGAAAAACTTTTAGGAGAGTTTCAGGTTAGGAGAGTTTCAGGTTAGGAGAGTTTCAGGTTAGGAGAGGTTCGGGCTGGGAAAAACTTTTAGGAGAGTTTCAGGTTAGGAGAGTTTCAGGTTAGGAGAGGTTCAGGTTAGGAGAGGTTCAGGTTAGGAGAGGTTCAGGGAAAGGTTTCAGGCTGGGAGAGTTTGAGGCCTGGGAGAGGTCGGTGGGAGAGTTCAGTGAGGCTTGCGGAAAAACTTGTTAGGAGAGGTTCAGGTTGGAGAGGTTCAGGTTAGGGAGAGTTCAGGCTGGGAGAGGTTCAGGTAGAGAGGTTCAGGTTAGGAGAGGTTCAGGTTAGGGAGAGGTTCAGGTTAGGGAGAGGTTCAGGTTAGAGGTTAGGTTAGGAGAGAGTTCATTGGCAGTAGGAGAGTTCAAAGTTAGAGAGGTTCGGCTAAAACTTAGGAGAGGTTCAGGTAGGAGGTTCAGGTTAGGAGGTTCAGGTGGGAGAGGTCAGGTTAGGAGAGGTTCAGGTTAGGAGAGGTTCGGTTGGAGAGGTTAGGTTAGGAGTTTCCTGAAGTGTTTTCACTTGCCTCTACTTCTCTATAGCATTTTCCTTCTAGAACTTTTCCTTGATCAGACTTTTCCTTGCCTCTAACTTTCCTAAAACCATTTCCTGCCCGAGCCTTTCCTTATATAACTTTCCTAAAACTTTTCCTTGGCTTTCCTAGAAGAAGAGTTTTCTATGCCAGAACCTTTCCCTGCCCAAACCTTTCCCAGCCCGAACCTTTCCTTTCCTGAGAGTTTCCTTACCCAAACCTTTCCTGAAGTTTTTTCCTTGCCTAAACTTTTCCTTGCCTCTAACTTTCCTAAAACATTTCCCCAGCCCGAACCTTTCCCAGCCCAAACCTTGCCCAGCCCAAACCTTTCCTTGCCTGAAACTTTCCCTAAAGGTTTTCCATGCCCGAACCTTTCCTGAAGTTTTTTCCTTCCTGAACCTTTCCTTGCCTGAACCTTTCCTGAGTTTTCCTTGCCTCTAACTTTCCTATAACTTTTTCCCTTCTCAACCTTTCCTGACCGGACTTTCCTTGCCTCTAACTTTCCTAAACTTTTCCTTGCAGACCTTTCCTGAAGTTTTTTCCTTCCTGAACCTTTCCTTGCCTGAACCTTTCCTGAACCTTTCCTGAAGTGTTTTCCTTGCCTCTAACTTTCCTATACCTTTTTTCCTTCTCGAACCTTTCCTTGACCGAACCTTTCCTTGCCTCTAACTGTCCTAAAACCTTTTCCCTGCCCGAGCCTTTCCCTGCCCGAACATTTCCTTGCCTCTAACTTTCCTAAAACTTTTTCCCTCCCTGGACCTTTCCCTGCCCGAACCTTTCCCTGCCCGAACCGTTCCTTTCCTGAGAGTTTCCTTACCCGAACCTTTCCTGAAGTTTTTTCCTTTCCTAAACTTTTCCTTGCCTCTAATTTTCCTAAAACTTTTTACCTGCCCGAACCTTTCCCAGCCAGAACCTTTCCCAGCCCGAACCTTTCCTTGCCTGAAACTTTCCTAAAAGTTTTTCCATGCCCGAACCTTTCCTTACCTGAAAATTTCCTGAAGTTTTTTCCTTGCCTCTAATTTTCCTAAAACTTTTTCCCTGCCCGAAACATTCCCTGCCCGGACTTTTCCTTGCCTCTATCTTTCCTAAAACCTTTTCCCTGCCCGAACCTTTCCTTGCCCCTAACTTTCCTAAAACTTTTTCCTTGCCCGAACCTTTTCTGAAACTTTTTCCTTGCCCGAACCTTTCCCTTCCTGAACCTTTACCTTCCCGAACCTTTCCCAGCCCGAACCTTTCCCAGCCCGAACCTTTCCCTGCCCAAACCTTTCCTTTCCTGAGAGTTTCCTTACCCGAACCTTTCCTGAAGCTTTTTCCTTGCCTGAACCTTTCCTTGCCTCTAACTTTCCTAATAATTTTTCCTTACCCGAACCTTTCCTGAAGTTTTTCCTTCCTGAACTTTTTCCTTGCCGAATCTTTCCTGAAGTTTTTCCTTGCCTGAACTTTTCCTTTCCTCTCACTTTCCTTAACCATTTTTCCTGCCCGGATCTTTCCCTGCCCGGACCTTTCCCTGCCCGGACCTTTCCCTGCCGGACCTTTCCCTGCCCGGACCTTTCCCTGCCCGAATCTTTCCCAGCCCGCACCTTTCCCAGCCCGCACCTTTCCCAGCCCGCACCTTTCCCAGCCCGGACCTTTCCCAGCTTGGACCTTTCCCAGCCCGCACCTTTCCTGCCCGGACTTTTCCCTGCCCAGACCTTTCCCTTCCCGGACCTTTCCCCTTTCCTGAAGTTCCTTGCGAACCTTTCGAAAGATTTTTTCCTTGCCTCAACTTTTCCTTGCCTCTTACTTTCCTAAAACTTTTTCCCAGCTCAAACCTTTCCCAGCCCGAACCTTTCCCAGCCCGAACCTTTCCCAGCCCGAACCTTTCCTTGCCTGAAACTTTCCTAAAGTTTTCCATGTCGAACTTTCTAAGTTTTCCTTCCTGAACCTTTCTTCCTGAACCTTTCTGAACATTTCCTGAAGTGTTTTCTTTCTCTTTCCTATACCTTTTTCTCGAACTTTTCCTTGTCAACCTTTCCTTGCCTCTAACTTCCTAAACCATTTCCCTCAGCCTTTCCTGCCTGACTTTCTTCCCTCTAACTTCTAAAACCTTTCCCTGCAACCATTCTTCCCTACCTAAGTTTCTTCCCAACTTTCCTAATTTCCTTGCCAACCTTCCTGCAAACCTTCCACCGACCTTGCCCTGGCTTTCCTTTCTGAGGTTTCACCCAAACCTTCTGAGTTTTCCTTGCCTAAACTTTTCTTGCCTCTACTTTCCTAAAACATTTCCGACCTTTCACTGACCTTTAGCAACCTTTCCAGCCCAAACCTTCCAGCCCAACCTTTCCTTCCTGACTCTAAAGTTTTCCTGCAGACCTTTCCTGAGTTTTCCTTCCGAACCTTTCCTACCGAACCTTTCCTGAAGTGTTTTCCTGCCTCTTTTTGCTAAACTTTTCCCTCCCGAACCTTTCCTGCCAACCTTTCCCTGCGGTTTCCTTGCTCTAACTTCCTAAAATTTTCCCAGCCCGAACCTTTCCTGCAACTTCAAACTTTCCCAGCCGAACCTTTCCTGTTTCCTCTGAGATTTCCTTGCCGAACTTTCCTGAAACTTTTCCTTGCCCTGACCTTTCCTCCGGACCTTTCCTGCCTACCTTCCTAACCTTTCCTGCCGACCTTTCCCTGGAATTTCCTTCCTAACTTTCCTAAAACTTTTTCCTTGCCTGAACCTTTCCTTGCCTCTAACTTTCCTAATAACTTTTCCTTACACAAACCTTTCCTCAAGTTTTTTCCTTTCCTAAACTTTTCTTTGCCTCTAATTTTCCTAAAACTTTTTACCTGCCCGAACCTTTCCCTGCCCAAACCTTTCCCTGCCCGGACCTTTCTTTGCCTCTAATTTTCCTAACACTTTTTCCCAGCCCGAACCTTTCCCAGCCCGAACCTTTCCCAGCCCGAACCTTTCCCAGCCCAAACCTTTCCTTGCCTGAATCTTTCCTAAAAGTTTTTCCATGCCCGAACCTTTCCTTACCTGAAACTTTCCTGAAGTTTTTTCCTTGCCTCTAACTTTCCTATAACTTTTTCCTGCTCGTACCTTTCCTTGACCGAACGTTTCCTTGCCTCTAACTTTCCTAAAACTTTTTCTTGCCCAAACCTTTCCTTTCCTGAGAGCTTCCTTACCCGAACCTTTCCTGAAGTTTTTTCCTTCCTGAACCTTTCCCTGCCCAAACCTTTCCTTTCCTGAGAGTTTCCTTAGCTGAAACGTTCCTAAAACTTTTTCCTTGCCTGAACCTTTCCTGAAGTTTTTTGCTTCCTGAACCTTTCCTTACCCAAATCTTTCCTGAAGTTTTTTCCTCGCCCGACCCTTTCCTTGCCCGAACATTTCCTTGTCAGAACCTTTCCTTGCCCGAACCTTTCCCTGCCCGAACCTTTCCTTTCCTCTAACTCTCCTAAAACTTTTTCCTTGCCCGAACCATTCCTTAAGTTTTTTCCTTCCTGAACCTTTCTTTGCCCGAACCTTTCCTGAAGTTTTTTCCTTGCCTGAACTTTTCCTTGCCTCAAACTTACCTAAAACTTTTTCCTTGCCCAAACTTTTCCTTGCCTGAACCTTTCCTTGCCTCTATATTTCCTAAATCTTTTTCTTTGCCCGAACCTTTCCTGAAGTTTTTTCCTTTCCGAACCTTTCCTTGCCCGAACCTTTCCTGAAGTTTATCCTTTCCTGAAGTTTTCCTTCCGTCTAACTTTCCTAAAACTTTTTCCCTGCCTGAACCTGTCCCTGCCCAAACCTTTCCCTGCCCAAATCTTTCCTTGCCTGAACCTTTCCTTTCCTGAGAGTTTCCTTGCCCGAACCTTTCCTGAAGTTTTTTCCTTTCCTGAAGTTTTCCTTGCCTCTAACTTTCCTAAAACCTTTTCCCTGCCTGAACCTTTCCTTGCCTGTAACTTTCCTAAAACTTTTTCCTTGCCCGAACCTTTCCTGAAGTTTTTTCCTTCCCGAACCTTTCCCTGCCCGAACCTTTCCTTTCCTGAGTGTTTCCTTGCCTGAAACTTTCCTAATACTTTTTCCTTGCCCAAACCTTTCCTGAAGTTTTTTCCTTGCCTGAACTTTTCCTTGCCTCTAACTTTCCTAAAACTTATTCCCTGCCCGAACCTTTACTTGCCTCTAACTTTCCTAAAACTTTTTCCTTGCCTGAACCTTTCCTGAAGTTTTTTCCTTCCTGAGTCTTTCCTTGCCCGAACCTTTTCTGAAGTTATTTTCTTGCCTGAACTTTTCCGTGCCTCTAACTTTCCTAAAACTTTTTCCCTGCCCGGACCCTTCCCTGCCCGAACCTTTCCCTGCTTCTAACTTTCCTGAGACTTTTTCCTTGCCCGAACCTTTCCTTGCCTGAACGTTTCCTGAAACCTATTCTTTTCCTGAACTTCTCTGTTGTAGTTTGATAAAATGAGATAAAAGGAATAAATGGACTTACCCCTGGTCCCCTGTCTCCTTCCCCATTCCCATACGGGTCCTGGTCCCCTTCTTCCTGCCCATCTCCTTCCGCTCCCGGTCCCCCTGTTTTCCTGTCCTGTGACCTTCCTGTACCCTTCACCTTGCTCTCCTCCTGGAAGTTCCGGTGTTCGGACCTTAGGTCTAATGTCCTCATCCCATTGGCTGCCAGCCAAATTCTCTCCCACTTCCTTCTCCTGAATACCCGGTCCCCGTGGAGGGTCTGCCTCTTTCTGCCATGCCACCATAAGGGATAAACTGAGACCTAGAAGGAGCTTCTTTTGTATCTCAGCTTATTCTTGCTAATACCGTGTCTAATCTTTGGTAATTAAGAAAGGGACACAGTGTATCTAGCAGTTGGTGCCTGACGCTGGGCTTGATTTTAAAGTGCCCACTTTGGTTAAAGTTCCGGTTTTAGGACTTTATAAGGCTGGTTGACCTGTTCAACTACCTTCTGTGCTCCAGAGCTGCTTTTAACAGCCCCAGGCACAGGAGGACAGAGCCGGATACCTCCTCCTGGATTCGGAGGAGCCGTCTCGGAATAGGACTTTCTCACAGCCACAATGTGACTGCAACTCGTCTAAGGAAGGTAAAAAACCCCTCCGGGGAGGCGCGAACCCCAATTAAGCCCCAAGGTACAGGGGAGGGGTTTTTTTGGACAGGACAGCCACAGACCGCGTGGGGGGAGGATGGTACCCCACGAGGGTGGCGGTGGTGCGGCAGTTACGGTGCAGAGCGTAAATGACACACCTATTTGGACAGCACAGTGGCCATTAAGAAAGGAAAAGTTAAAGGCACTTGAGGAACTTGTAGAGGAACAATAAGTAATTAGGAAAGGGACACAGTATATTTAGCACTTTTCCTTGCCAGAACCTTTTCTTGCCTGAAACTTTCCTCAAATTTTTTCTTGCCCGAACTTTTCCTTGCCTGAAACTTTCCTGAAACTTTTCCTTGCCTGAACTTTTCCCTGAAACTTTCCTGAAATTTTTTCCTTGCCTGAACCTTTCCTTGCCCGAACCTTTACTGAAACTTTTTCCTTGCCCAAAACCTTCATTGCTTGAACCCTTCCTTGCCTGAACCTTTCATTGCCTGAAATTTTTCTGAAACATTTTCCTTGCCCAAACCTTTCCTTGCCTGAAACTTTCCTGAAACTTTTTCCTTGCCCAAACCTTTCCTTGCCCAAAACTTGTCTGAAACTTTTTCCTTGCCTAAAACTTTTTCCTTGCCTGAAACTTTTTCCTTGCCCGAAACTTTCCTTGCCTGAACCTTTCCTTGCCTGAAACTTTCCTGGAACTTTTTCCTTGCTTGAAACTTTTTCTTTCCCGAGACTTTCCTTGCCCAAAATTTTTTCCTCTCCCAGAACTTTTTCCTTTCCTTTCCTTTCCTTTCCTTTCCTTTCCTTTCCTTTCCTTTCCTTTCCTTTCCTTTCCTTTCCTTTCCTTTTTCCTTTCCTTTCCTTTTTCCTTTCCTTTCCTTTTTCCTTTCCTTTCCTTTTTCCTTTCCTTTCCTTTTTCCTTTCCTTTCCTTTTTCCTTTCCTTTCCTTTTTCCTTTCCTTTCCTTTTTCCTTTCCTTTCCTTTCCTTTCCTTTCCTTTCCTTTTCCCTTTCCTTTCCTTTTCCCTTTCCTTTCCTTTTCCCTTTCCTTTCCTTTTCCCTTTCCTTTCCTTTTCCCTTTCCTTTCCTTTTCCCTTTCCTTTCCTTTTCCCTTTCCTTTCCTTTTCCTTTCCTTTCCTTTCCTTTTCCCTTTCCTTTCCTTTTCCCTTTCCTTTCCTTTTTCCTTTCCTTTCCTTTCCTTCCTTTCCTTTTCCTTTCCTTTCCTTTTTCCTTTCCTTCCTTTCCTTTCCTTTCCTTTTTCCTTTCCTCTCCTTTCCTTTCCTTTCCTTTCCCTTTCCTTTCCTTTTCCTTTCCTTTCCTTTCCTTTCCTTTCCTTTCCTTTCCTTTCCACTCCCTCTCCCTCTCCCTCTCCTCTCCCTTCTTCTCGAAATATATTGTAAGCCAGACCAAAAAATTCCAGTCAATGTCTTAGTAAATGCTTTGTTGTGTCTGAATAAATTAAAGTTGGCTAAGTTTAAACTTGCTTAGTTAAAATTTGTGAAGTCCCTTACTTTTTCTGGATGTTGTTTCAAAATTTGCCAAGGAGTTTATTCTACCTTAATATTCTAAAGTTTATAAGTAAATTTTTGTTATTGAGAATTTTGCTTCTTCTCCCATGCACCAACCCAGAGTGAATGAAACAACCTCCCTGTAAAAGGGGACTGGGGCATAAGAGTTGTCCACTTCATATCACGTATTTGCAGGATCAGGACATAGATTGGGGCATACCTGACCTCTGGTATAACCAGTAGAAGTCTGCTACCAGCCTAATTTCTTAGTTTTTGTTTGTTTGTTTTGGCGGTTTCTTAGCAACATAATAGGCTGTAAAATGAGTCACAATTTTTTTGTAAATCACTAATATTGTTTCCTTTACACTCATCCTTTCATTAAGCTTATAATTATGTAAAGGATTTACGGTAAGACTTGAATCAGTCTCTTTCAGTTCAAATCACACTTAACTTTAGCTCTGTAGATGTGTTGACAGATCATTTTCTCTAATCAGTAATGGTGATGGTTGCAATAATGTTCCAGTTTTAGTTTAAATCTAAATTAGTAGAAAATTATCCCTCTTGCATCCTGTTGGGGATTGAGTTTTTTTCTATTACTGTGTCAATTTAAAGAATTTTCCCATTCTCATGCTAATGGAGCTTGCTGGGCTACACCCAGGATCTTTGATGATTCTAGACAAAAGGGGAGGTGGGAGCAGGCTTCCAGAGGGGCACACAGGCTTCCGGGCGGGGCTACTCAGAGCCATATATCATATAATATGATATTTTGAACTTTCTGTTGGGCTCATTGCTCTTACACTAATGATCCGTTTCTAAGCCATGTTAATTTTTAAAAAAATTTGTTCCAAGCAGAGTAAATGAGAAATATTTACACATCTGTTTTTGAGACTATTGCTACAGGCTAGATTCAAACGTCATGCTCAACTGGAGAACGATGTGATGAAAAATATTTCAGGAGCAGTTCAGAAGTCGCTGTAAGACAGAAAGCTTTCTGTTGAAAGCTGCTTTCTGCAGCTTTCTGTTGATTTTCAGGCTGTTTGTTGACAGAATAAATTAATTAAGGCCTATTATAGCTTTCATTTTCTTAGGGTAAGACTTATCAGAAAAACACAAAATTTGTTTTCTTTGCTCACAAATGAAAAATTCTTCACTTTATGAACAGTTTTGATGGCACATATAGATCCAAAATATGAAAGTTTGTATGGTGGAGTGAGTGTATTTCTTCCTGCTCCAAGAAGTGGAGGACTATTTCAACTCAGGCCTCTGCCACTTATTTTAACTCTGATATGCAATCAATCTTTTTTTTCCAGTTCTGGGTTTCATTTGCAAATAAATGCGTAATTTGTCATCATGAAGAGATCTGACCTTCAAAAAGTGTAAACAATTGTGTGATTCTCGTTTATATCTGTCAAATTTCTAAACTGGAATACCTACACACCAAATTCTTACACACCAAAGTCCAGAAACAAGAAAAATGCAAAAGGCAGCATCAATGATACTGTGAGCTGATCATTTCAAGATAATACACTGCGCTGGAAATCACAAATAATACCATGATTTACCTTCCAAAGTGATACTTAAGAATGCTCACATTAATTTGTAATGAAGAAACAATTGAGCTTAAGCAAAAGTGTTTACAGCTGAGGAGGATTTTTTTTTCTTTGTTGCCATCTTACATCGTTTTGCTACCATCTGATTTCATGAGTCACTTTATCTCAATGGAATGAAACCCAGGAAGGGATATGCCTAACCTCAGTTAAAGTCTGCAAGATCCAGAGAGAGATTTCATATTTATTCTTAAAGCATTCATACAGGACCAAAAATAACAGTTTGGGAAATTAAACCAAACCTCTCTATTATTCATCTTCTTCAGTGGAGCAAGGGGAGAAAGATGAAAAAACCTCATGGGGCAAGAAAAGGACAGCCACTTTCTCACCACTTACTACCATGGGTAAAATAAGCTTGACTTTGGGGAAATGTATTTACTATATCGCAAAGGAAGAACAGAGTAGGATGGTTATACATAAAAACAAAATAAAATCATCTTTTTATCCCTCTTAATTTCTCAAGCTAAACTTTGCTTATTATCCCTTTTCCCTGTCCCTCATGAAGGCGTGTAGTCTTTCATGAACAGACTGCTGCCATGTAAACTCCTCACAGGACACAGCTCTTGCTAGAAAATCTACTTTTGCACGAGCTCCTCTCCACAGGTTGCAAGGTCCTGCCCAGAGCTGGTTTCTTTTTGAGCTCTTCATGAGTCACAGCTTCCTTAGTGGGATCTCCATCTGCTCTGGTGTGGGATTGTCAATGGCCTGCATGGTAAATGCCTGAGACACTTGGGTTTTCTATGGTTCATGGAAGTGAGGAATCTCTGCTCTGGAATGTGGTGCACTTCCTCCCTCCTTTTTTTGCCTCTGACTTTGGTGTTTTCAGGGTTTTCTCTCTCACAGGTGTTGCTTAGTGCTTTTTACTTTTTTATTTTAATAGATTATCACAGAGGTTCTACCAAAGTCGCTGATGGGCTCAACTTTGGGCAGTGGCAGGTCTGACAAGGAGCCTGCTGCTTTTGGCTCTGCCAGACATGCAGGTAGCTCCTGGTGTCCTCCCAGAGGCCAACCCTACCACACACCCTGCCTACCTAGAGCTTGTTTCATAAAACTGTCATGCAGTCACACTTCCCTCCTCAGTTTGCTACTCTATCAATTTAAACAGAGAAGAGTTTTCATGTATGAAATATTTTATTACTAGCAAAAAGTAAACAGATGAAATCAATAATTCTTGTCAACCACAGAACCAAACCTGTTTGGAAAAGTAAAGGCCAAGTTTCTGCCTCAATTAGATCTGTTACTCTGTCCCATGAATTCTATTCCTGGATTTCTGTTCTTAGCTTTCTATTTCTGTATGAACTTGAACAATTCACTTGTCTTCTCTCTGCTTAGTACTTGACAGAAGTTCTTCTGAGGTTAAAATCATTATTTAGTAAGATCTCTAAGATCTCTATGTGGAAGGCCACTACACAAGAATTACAATAATTATTTTTCACCATGAGTTTAAACATGTTTGCATTTTGAAATGAAATGGAGTTAATTAATATTAAATAATACAATGCATAGAAATATTATGTTATGCATGATTAAGAGAAAATTATTCTTGGCTGGTGGAGTAAAATTTGATGAAGCATTTCAATTAAATCTATAGATACACACACATTCACCTGCACCTGTTTCTCTCTTAAAGGAAAAGCTGCTGCCTGAGCACCCTCACACTATTCAAGGAGTCACACGCACACCATGTCCTGGTTTTAGGACAGGGTTCTGCCAATAAACAGCAGAAGTTTCCCTTTGAAATAGAGAAATCTATTTCACCCCCGTCCGAGTGTTATAATTGTTTCAAATCAAGGACTCAAGGCAGAGATAAGGAGGTAAAAGTAACAGCTCCTTACTACTCTAACTCACAGCACAAGTAGAAAACAACGACAGTTATTAAAATTACCAACAAAAAGAACAGAAGAAAATAACCCGGTTCTAGTCCCTTCTTTAGACGCGGACACACTCGGTCTGTGTCCGTCCCCGGGGCTGTAACACGTGCCACAGCGCAGGCGGGAGCGAGGAGAGGTGGCGGGGGGAAGCAGCCGGGGCCGGGCTGGCTCAGGTGGGAGGCAGCTCCTCACTCACTGTAGTGTCCGGATATCAGCTGTATTCCCAAAAGGCAAGAGGCATTTGGTCTTTGGTGGTCAGCAGTGCCTCCGAGGTAGCAGGACAGCTGATGGCAGCAGGGTCTGGCTGTCTGCTTCTCCCCCACGTGCAGTGCGGCCAAGCGGGTGCCTCCTCACTCCTCTCTCGCCAGAAACCTCAGTGCCCCTGCCTTAGCCCGTGCGCTCTTCTGGGTAGCCCTGCCCGGAAGCCCCCGCGCTCCTCCGAGCAGCTCCGGTCCCACCCACCCGCCCGTCCAGGGCCATCACAAAACCCTGGGCACAGCCGGCGGGTTCTGTTAGCATTACAATGGGAAAAAATTCTCCAAACTCATACATTAAAGGAACAAAACCCCAACCCCCAACACACCACCTGAAACTTTAACTGCTAGGACCAGAATCCCTTCACAGTAGGAGGCTGCAGGGAGCCAGCTCCTTGCTCACATGCATACTCACTCACAGACATGCTTCCTCCTTCTTTGGGCTTGACCTTAGGTTTCCCATAGCAGAGTGTCAGGTAATGAATTTATAAATACAAGTAAGTTAATAAAGTGCTACAGCAGCAGATCATCTCAAGCTGGGTGCCTCCAGAGAGGGACACAGAACAAAGAAATTCCCAGGCAATTATAGCCTTAAAAATTCTGCACTCATCCCCCATGAAGTCTTCCCATGCCTTGCATGCTTTTCTTGTTCTAATGGTGATTTGGGATCTTTTAATAACTTGTTGGATTCTTTCAATTCAACTGTGCAGGCAGGCTGTCCAGTGCTCTCATCTCATGGAGTTACAGCTTCTGCTGGCTGTTTGCAGCACTGCTGCACCTGCTCTCTGGTAGAGCATGGGAAAATAAAAGAGCCGTAGGTCTGGGTTAAACACTACTTATCAACTAACCATCAGTGTTTCAACGTTTTTCTCATACTAAAGACAAAGTAAATCACTGTACTAGCTACTAGGAAATGTACTATGAATATGTATTCCTATAATCTACTCCAGCCAAAAGCATATCTAGGTGTAAGTTCACAGCTTACAGACTGAGGCTTCACCAAACCAAGTTATTCATGCTAAGGCAGACAGAATATTAAGACACTGTTGTTTAATTGTCTAATTAATTCTATATAACATTAAACTAAACAACTAGGATCTCTCGAAGTTCACTTGCTGATCATTGTACATTCCTCTCACTCACTTCTCAATAAGTACGTTGCATAAAATGGACAAGTATCAACTGGCTTCAACAGAAAAGGTTTTTTGCTGTTTTTCTAGCTCATGTTTGTGGTATGCAGACCTACAGCATGTCATGGAATCTGCAAAATTAGAAGGCTGGAACTCTCTGTCTACCTTCTCAGGTACAACAGGAATGATATGATATATCTTCTTTGGTTATACTTTATAGTCATTACACCATTTGCCTTTTCTCAAAAGCAAACCAACAACAAATCAAAACAAACAATCCAAAACAAGAGAGAAAAAAGAAACAAAGCAAAACACATGTACCATAAAATTGTCTACTTTGAATAACAAATTTTCTGAACAGACTGTCATTCTGGTGTTAAGAATTGCAAGAAAGCAGTTTTTTTGCATAAACACACTCAAGCAATGCTTATGAAGCACTTTGCATTTCAAAAGAGGAGTCAAGACCAAAGAGCCATGATAGCTCCCATTTTCTGGAGTAACTTAGCAAATACTATGTTTGAAAAAGAATATTACAGATTTACTACTTGTCATGGATCTGAGGGGTTTTTGTTTATGAGTCATTCATCCACTTTGACTCAGGCTTCTCTTCTTAGAGCTATCTTTCCTATTTGCCTGACTTTCCAATTTTTTGCCTACAAACTTCATCATTCTCCTATTGATAACAGAGCTGTTGCAAACTTATTCACTGTCTTCAGAGGACTTCTAGTCTGAAGGTCACCGACCTCAGCGATTACATCAGAGGCTGAAACAGTTGCTCAATTTTCTCATGCCTTTGAGAGTAGGAAGATCTCCTATAAAATACTGGATTTTGTTAGCAGAATGAAGAGATACACACTAAAGCCACATCCCCTTTGGTATTATATAGCTGATTATCTGGTTGCTGTTCTGCTCCAAATTTAGATTTAGACTGGTGATATTAGAGCGTGAAAAAATACATTATCAGAAAATGTATCCCCAAAGAGAGATATTTATATACAGGAGATTCCTACTATAAATTCTTTCTTGAGCTTGTATTGATTGATGTTGGAAATAAAAAATTGGCTGGATTTACCTTCTTGCTCTATCATCTGATGAAAACTCTACTTGCACAGATGCTAAAGGGAATGAACAGACAGGAAGACAGTCATTGCACTCAAAATGCAGATAGAATACAAACTCTATATATGACAATACTGTAAGACAGATGTTTACAAAAAGGAGTAAAATGAAAGTATGATTAAAAAACGTTAATTCAAATGTGTGAGGACAGCTTACAATTACTCAGAAAATAATTTGATCAGGCATCATTATAATTCATCAGCTTTTGAAAAAAACTGCTTTGCTAATGAAGCAGTTGTTTAGGAACTTATCTTCCTTATTTTTTTATTACAAAATTTAGCCCAAATCAAAGGACCAGGTAGCTGAGCCTGCCAGCTGGCTTTGGCTAGCTGTAACTACTAGATGAAGGAAAAAAAAAACCCCAAAAATTGTCTCTACAACTGTTTGACATAAATGCATGTATCTGAATGAAATACAAAACCCTGAATGTTTAAAAAGACTAATGAGGCTTAATAAATGTTGACCAAGGTAAGTAGATTTTATCTTCAGATCTGGCTTGAAGAGAGCTGGTGATTGATCTGCAATGCCAAGAGACCTGTGAATGTTTAGCACCTCCCAGAAAAAAAGTGACAGGCTGAACATGTTTAGCCTGTGTTCTCTCTTAAAAGCAGCTGGGTAATTGTCTTCTAGATTATTTGATAATCATGTATGGACAACTGCTTCTACATAACATTGATTACAGTGTTTCTTTTGAGGCAGTGAACATGATACTGTCATTTCCAAAGACATCACAGAGGAGAGAATAGGAAACACATCTTAATCACAGCAACTGGAATTTATTCCCAGAAAAAGAGTTCTTTATAAAAATGATCCATCTATAAACCTGTCTGTGCATATGATCCTGAAAATCAATGAGAATCTCCTCAGCAGCAAGGGTTTTTTCCTTTGACTTCAGTAAAAAAAAAACAAAAACAAAAACAAAAAAAAAAAAAAAAAAAAAAAAAAAAAAAAAAAAAAAAAAAAAACTTTGTCAGATCATTTGGGTTTTTTCCCATCTTAAAATGCCCTTGGTGCATGCAGACACATCTCTGACAAAGCATGTCATGGATACAACATGCCACTGCAACTTCTTACCAAGTTTAATTACTGCTAATGCAACCACATAAACCTAGTGTGTTCCACAGAACACAATGGGCTAAAGATAAGGTGTTTTAAGCCAAGCTGCAGATTCAGAAGGTAAAATACAGTTTTTCTGTAATTTTATGTTAAAATAACAGAGTTGCAGGATGGTTGAGGTTGGAAAAGGCCTGTAAGATCATAGAGGACAACAATTAACCTGACACCACTGTGTTCACCACTAAACCATGTCCCATGTGCTATAGCTACATGTTTGTGAACACTTCCAGAGATGGTGATTGCACCACTTCCCTGGGCAGTGTCTTCCAATGCCTGGCCACCCTTTCAAGGAAGAAATTCTCCATAATTTCCAGTATAAGCCCTCTTATAAGCAACTTGAGACCATTTGCTCTTGTCCTGTCACTTGTTACCTGGCAGAGGAGGCTGACCCCTCCAGCTCCCCCCTCCTTTCAGGCAGCTGCAGAGTGATGGGGTCCCCCCTGAGCCTCCTTTTCTCCAGGCTAAACACCCCCAGCTCCCTCAGCTGCTCCTCACAGCACTTGTGCCCCAGACCCTTCCCCAGCTCCGTGTCCCTTCTCTGGACACGCTGCAGCACCTCAATGTCTTTCTTGCAGTGAGGGGCCCAGAGCTGAGCCCAGGATTGGAGCTGTGGCCTCAGCAGTGCCCAGTGCAGGGGGACGGTCACTGCCCTGCTCCTGCTGCCACACCACTGCTGACCCAGGCCAGGATGACGAGGCCTCCAGCACCCAGGAAGCGCTGGTTTGCCAGCCCTGCGCTCAGCTCCATGCGGTGTTTGTTCCCAGATTCCCAGGCCTCGCCCCCCGGCACAGCCCGAGCGCTCCCGCGCGCCGCGGGCAGAGGGCGCCCCCTGGCGGTACCGCGGCAAACGGCAAAGGTCCCTCACGGCCAGGTGGAAACAAATCCGCGCTCCTTCCGAGCCACAAAGGCAATATGCACGGCAGCTTCAGCGGTAATTAAGGCATTCAAAGCTTTTTTCTTGTCCTCAACCCTTAATAGTGATAGACCTTGCGCTGTCCTGTCCCCTGAATTTCAGGACCACGAGTGTGGGAGCAGTGACCTTCCTCTTGTGGACAGTGAAATTGCAAGGGACCAGCTGTACCAGGTCAATGCTGGTCAATGTGAAATTCACACCAGAGCTCTGAAGGAGCCTGCAGATAATTTGGCAGGATCGCTCTTGATCATCTTCCAGAGGTCTTGGGAGGTCCCTGCTGGCAGGATGTTAGTCTCACATACAAAAAAAGTATGTGAGGGAAGACTCAGACAACTACAGTTAATCTAACCTCACTTTCTGGAAAAAAATGTGGAGATGATTATACTGGTGATTATTATTAAAAGCCATTTAAAGAAGAATTTATAGTCAACATGGGTTCCCAAAGGGAAATTCTTGTTTAAGTAATTTGGTATCCTTCTGTGATAGGGTCACCTCCCTAGTGGATGAAGGGAAGGAGTGGAGGTAGTTTTCCTGGATTTTAGTACAGCACCCTTCTGGACAAGCTGTCCAGCTGTGGGGTGAGTGGGCTCATGGTGTGCTGGGTGAAGGACAGAGCTCAAGGTGCTCTGCTGAATGGGGCTTATGTCTGGCTGGCCACTGGTCACCAGTGCTGCTCCTTCAGGGCTCAATTCTAGAGTGGGTTCTGTTCAATGTATTTGTTAATGATCTGGATGCAGGAGGTGAATACACCATTAGCAAGTTTGCTGATAATACCAAACTGAGAGTTGCTGCTGACTCTTCCCAGGGGACAGGAGGCCCTGCAGAGAGATCTAGATAGATTGGAGCATTGAGCTTAAAGTTGATTATTACACTGTATGCCAGGTTGGTGTAGCCTTAACTTGAGTGCCATGTGCAGTTCTGGGGCCCACAATTTAAGAAGGATGTGAAAACCTTTGAATGAGTCTGTCTATTGTGGAGAAAAGGAGGCTCAATGGCAACCTCATCTCTCTCCACAGCTTCCTGAGGAAGTAGAGAGGGAGGTGCTGAGCTCTTCTCCCTGGTATCCAGTGGCAGGGTGTGTGGAAATGGTTCAAAGCTGTGCCAGAAGGGGTTGAGATTGAACATTAGGAAGCATTTCTTCACCAAAAGGGTGGGCAAATACTGCAGAAGGCTTCCTGGTGGGTGCTCCAAACAGTGTTTAAGAGGCATTTGGACAATGCCCTTAATAATATGCTTTAACTTTTGGTCAACCCTGAAGTGGTCAGACAGTTGGACTGGATGACCACTGTAGGTCCCTTCAATAAAAAAAAATAGTCCTATTCTATTTTATTCAATCCTAAAGCTCCTATAACAATGACTGGAGGGTGGGGAGAGGCAAGTGCTCTTCTATTAAAAAGCTTTCTCTGCAATTCTGGGTAAATATTAACTATTTCTTTGGTAATGTTTGATTTTTAAAGAGTAAAGAGCAGTTTCCTCTGCATATATATCATAGTTATTCAGCATGCCAGACCACAGCATATGTTTTGAGGAAGAAAAAGCGGTTTTATTGATTACTTTTCCGGGAAAATCTTTAACATTCATTGTCTAAATGTTAAGATGTGAGTTCTGCCAAATCAATAATAGACTCAGAGGGAACACATGGGAACATTACAGTTACACAGATGTTACACCATTGTTTTTTGGCATAAGTATATTTTCGGAGCTATGAGGATGTTGGACATACTCCAGAGATTTTTCTTTAATTTCTCAGGTTAGTTAAATTTCCAAATTCTCTCTCTGCACTTCCACACTGTAAATAAAATTTGTGAACTGAAGCTTCAGCACTTTTCTGCTGCAAGTCATTCACAGTGACCTTTTGTTGGTGGATTAAATGGCTGTTGCACATGCAATACAGACAAATATTCATGCAAAAATGCATCCACTTCTAGCATTAGTGTGGTGTACTTTGCACAGAACCACTTATCTGCACGTGCTGGAGCTTCTTTCTGTGTTGTGAGAGAAACCTTTTGGCTTGAGGATTGCTGAAGCTGGTAGTCCAACAGAGGCAAGGCTGCCAAAGCTCTCTGTTGCCAGATGCAGTAAGTACCGGGGTGGGCTATTGCTTTTATTTCCAATAGTCCCACAGAGTGTGTGTGCATATATTCATACACAGAGGCACAAGCATCATAATCCTGCCTCTTCTTTGGCAGTTAAATGTTGTTTTTTTAAATTGTGATTTTTTAATTTTTTTTTTATTACAGCCATGGAATGAGTACAATTCAGGCATTCTGTTCAGTAACTGATCCTGGACCCTCGGCCTTCCACTTTACTTTGCATGACCACACACAAGCCAACACCTATATATGTGCACTATGGATCTCCTCAGTAACTGTCCCTGGCTCCTGCTGTCTCCCCCTGACTCACACTTGGAGCCATAAACCTGCAGATGGGTCTCAGATTGGCCAGTGACCTCATAGCCTCACCAGTGGTTGGTTTGGACCTCTTGGTCCCTCCAGAAGCCGACTGTCAGACCACTCTGGTCTCCCTGATATCCAACCTAGACCCATGGCTTCTCCATTTTATGGCTTCCAGGCTTCCTCACCAATTAATCCAGCTTAATATTTGCAGGTGTGCACACACTGATACACATCCCTTCACAGCACACAGTCTTCTTCAAAAAAGCAGCATCTTCTCTCAATACAAATTTATTTCATCTGCAGTTACTTAAATCACACGCCTCAGGTGGGCTGTTACAAAGATCACTAGAACAGGAATTACAGCACCTAGTAGTGGTTTCTTTCCTTTTCACTTCATGTTTCTTATGCCTTTCAATTGCTGCAGTTTGGATTCCTCCCCAGACTGTAGTTCCCTTCAGTGTACTACCTGCTCCTGCAGGGATGCCTTCATGGATTGCAGTCATCTCAGGATGTTTCTGCACCTATGTCTTCTTGTGTGTCATCACTCACAAATCTCCCAGCAGTGGCTCCTCTTCATTAAATGTGTTTCACAGAGATGCTGCATGCTTCTGTAATTGTTTCAGGTTTTGGATTGTGGTGGATTGGTGGTATCTGTTGCCAAGCCAGCTGGAACCAGTGGTGACTGAAGGGCAGACCTTCCCCCCCCACAGCTCGCCCCTGTAGCCCCTCTGCTACCAAAACTCTGCCAGCTATGCACTGTAGCACAGTGTAGCATTTTCCTTCAGTTTGAGGCAACTCACGATCTTTGAGTTAGGAGCTGTGTTTAGGCAGAAGCATTGTCAGCCTCATCTCAGGTTTCCCCAGCCTTCCACTGCCCTCCAGTGGATAGTGCTGCTTGTCAGCTTTGTCTGGCGTGGCATTTAAGGCAGCTTTAGGTGTTTCCTTTCCTTCCACACCACATCCTTTAGCAAACAGAACAACATGCATGTGAGTGGCAGTGTTCCAGGTTTGAACACTGAGAATCCCTAAAGGTCTTTGATTAACTCCTGCAAAATCAGAGAGCTTCTCTTTTGAACCCAGAGACATTCTGGGGCATAAGAACTAGAGGCGTGAGAGCAAAGATGCTCAAATTATATTTAAGAGATCACAGAGAGGTGTTAGGGTGAGGTTTTGATATGTTGATAACATATCTTTCTTTTCATTCCTGGGGTCAGAAGGTCTGCTGAATTCTGTTTCAATTCATAGTGTGTTTTACCTGAGATGAGAGCAGGACTTCACTGATGGAAGGCTTGTCTGTATTCCTTTCTAAAGGCCTGTCTAGTCTGGGGTACAGGCATATTCCTGACAGTATCATTAACTGATTCAGGGGGAATAGCAGAAGGGAAACCCTCTTGGGAGGATGGTCAGGAGCTAATTCTTAACTAGACTGCAAACAAACCCTCATGATAAACACCCTTCTTCCCTCTGCATACTTGTCCCCTCTCCTTTTGTTCTCCCATTCCCTCACACCATGCAGTGCACTCAGTCCCTTCAGTGAGGCAATGGCCAGTGCAGACACTGGGATCAGTGTGTAGTGGTTCCTCCATCAGCAGCAGTCCCTTCAGAGTCATGCCTGGTGGGCCCTGCTCAGGCATGGTTTTTGCTATACTCCTGGTCATTTTTTCCTTCCCTGCTGGTGCTTTCTGTCCTTTCTAAAACAGATGTTTCAGAGGTGCTGCAAACCCATCTGGTGGCTCAGAGCCACCAAAAAGCTTGGCTGATGTGCTCAGCTGTGGCCTGTGGTGGGTCAGGAGAAGACTGTGTCCAGTTGTCTCTGACCTTCCCACAGAAGCTCATCCCTATAGCCCCTCCCAACCTGCTGAGTATGTTTAGTGGACCAACATATGACATTTTACAAATTACATTACTTCCCTGGGCCATGGGAGAGATGGTGCAATGAAGTGGAGCAGTTAGGCAGGCTGGCATTGTGGTTTCATTCACAGGATCCTCATTCTGCAGGAGACTTGGTGCAATCCTGAAGGTAGCATGGGTGGGTCAGTGTGGTTGTTCCTGCCATGCTCTGGCATCCTAGCACAGAAACATGGGTGGGTCTTGCCTTTTTCTCACTCATTTCAGCTCCCTGAGCTCAGAGGCTACAGAAATAGCCCTGCAACCTGGAGCAAAGTCATAGGCCTTCCCTCCCCAGAGTCATTTTTCAGTCCCCTCCAGTTACCCCAGTACCCTTCCATGTCCATACTTACCTCATCAGTACCTCACTGATGATTACACCACTTGTTTTCTGATTTGTTGTTGTTTTCCAGTTCTTGCTTCAGTTACTTCTGGATGCTTTTCCATTTCCTGATGGTCATCAGCATAGGTTGGCTATCTGTGTCTTTGAGCACACCAAAGCCACTCCCCACCAGGAATGGAGCCCACTGCTGTCCTTCAGCACAAGCATACTGATCAGTAACCTATATACAGAGGTCCACCTCCTTTTGTCTTCTTTCTTCTCTATTTTGTCATACTCATTCCTCACAGGTCCAATTTGATCTTTCCCTCTCCTGTCTTTGATCATTCCCCTAAACATCCCACAGTAAGTCTTGTACAACTCCAAAATATACTTTTCAACTTCCCATGGCAAGTCCTTCAGTCCTGTAGGCAGTAATTTTCTCTGAGTCTGTAAAGGCATTGATGGGGAGGGTCTTCAGTTGACTCAGCTGGGGGTGCCACCGCCAACCCACAGGGCTGGTGACTCCCCTCTTCCAGCCCTTGCAACAATCCTGCCAGGAGCTCATTCAGCTCTGGTGCAGTTTCTGTCATTGTGTCTCTGCTCCTTTGTGTTCATGGGAATGAGCCTTCAGTCACATAACCTAATCTTTATCTAGTCCATAAATGCTGTACTGATTTAGGTTCACTTCTTGAAGTTCTTTGGGGTAAAAGGTCCCTGAATAGACAGTAGTCTAAGTCTAACCCCTTCTGATGATTGCCCTAACTATGAAAATTTTGTCCACAAATTTCTGCTAATTCCCTTCTACAAACACCTTCTTTGTTCTAAATATTCTCATGTGAGGCTTTTTGAGCAGAGACACAGTCTCTTAAGTTTATAAGAAATTTTATTCACTTTTAAAAGGCTTTAAATTCCTGTGGACAGAGGACCTGTCCTAAAGGCACTCAGTCTACTTCCAGAGGAAACAAGGTGGGACTTGAACTGGAAGCATAAGGGATGGTGTTCTGGGAGAAAGACCACAGGGCCTTCTTCCAATTAAAAAACCTAAGACAAGCCTTTACACCAGAGGGAGGAGTGCAGGGCAGCTGTCACTGCTTTTTGAATAAAAGCTACCTCTGATCTACACCATGCATCCCGTGGTCACGAGGATGTGAGGTGTGATACACTGTTTGCCTGAGTGGGCTGGTAAATGGGAAATGATGGTTCCTGATCTGCAAACACACCCCACACAGGTCAGATCTTCAGCCCCACCAGTCCTATACTGGTAATCCCAGAGGAGCAGGTCACTCATTCTTACTAGTTCACATGCTGGGTCTATGGTGACAGTTCAGCTTCCATGCATTGCAGTTCTTGTGCTTCAGCTCCTACATGGTATTAGATGACCTCGTGTGGTGTTGCTCCCAAAGGAGAGCAACAATTTAACAATTTAATGCCTTTCATATTAAATCATTGATACAAGGTAGCAATGGCTCTGCTAATCACACCTGAACCTGAGGCCAAGTATCTCGATTTCCTCCATCCCAGAGGCAAATTAATTGTTCCCACCAGAGTTTCTATAACCCTCCATCTAAGCAATGTACAGGAGAAGAAACATTACCTCTGCTACCAACTCGTACTGGATTCATCAGTTCAAATTTGGCAGATGTTATCACAGCTTATTTGTCTGGGCAATTCTTAAAGATAGGCTAAACTCAGCAGAGCTTATCTTGCAGGGAAGTTCTTTGTTTAATATTTGCCAGCAGTGCAGGGAGACTTGTTTATCTCAGCAAATACATTTATGAAGGCAATTAAAAAGAAATTAAGAAATTGTCAAAGATTGCATCTGACCAAAAGTGAGACTCTGAAAAACAGGTGACCATGATAGTGGGCCATGACCTGTAGGATTCCTTCAGAAATGCAGTGCTAACAGAAGTATCTCCTTGATCAATGTGCCCAAAGGTTCTATGGCACAAATCCCAGACAAAGAGCATTCTTTGTTAGTGGAAATTTATATTGTTTCACACACCAAAATTTCTGAAATGCAGGAGACAGACTTTATCAGAGCAAAAGATGCATAGAATCCTAGAAGGAACCATTCTAAGTGGCAAATGGAAGAGTGAGGCACGAGAACAAATAATTCATTTGTTTAGTGTCGTAGAATAAATTTCCATTTGGGATTTGGTCCTTAATCTCTCCTAAAGGCAATCTAATCCTGCCTAAAGACAGGTTCTCAGGCAGTTCAGGCATTATCTCTGAAATGTCAATGAGCATGAATTCACTTTAGTATTTTAGTGGAGCAGGTTACATGTTCCTGTATTTTCCTGACACTTTACTGAGTTAGATGTGCTTCTGTAACTGTGGCTGTCTAAGATGCCATCTTAGATGTCTAAAATGGCAAGATTTTCAGAGCTAGATACCTTCTATTGCTCCTGAAATACACAGATGTTTGTGAGGGAAATACACTTCTTGTAGTACATCTTATCTAGGCACAGCAAAGATCAAGATGTGAGTCACTGTATAACATAATATTCATAACATTTTGAGGGAGGAGATAGTTGGCCAAGAGGGGTGGTACACAAGTTCAGGTACACACTGTTAACCAATGTGGAACACAGAGGGCTTAAGAGTTGATGAGGTGTGAGGAAGAGTATAAAAAGATCTAATGTTATAAAGCATTTGTTAAGTAAATACCTAGTCCTTGATATTTAATACTCTGTTAAGTTAGGAATTTTTTTCCCTAGGCTTGTCTTTGAAATTATGTTGTAGGTACTTCTGGAAGATCAGGTCTGAACAGCTAGGAGAAGTTTATCCTGTCCCAGATGGGTGTTTCTCTTCTTCACTGAAACTGCCTCTGTGACTTCATTCAACTGTGGAGTAGTTTCATTTGCATCATCTTCACAGAGCCATTTTAATGCCTCACAAAGTGGACCTGTATGTAGATATTTATTTAGATATTATTTATTTTTCTCTAAATCCATTCATGGATTCTGATCAGTCAGTTGGGAAAGTTGGTGTTTTCCTGAGGTTTGTACAATGTTTTTCTATGTACATATTTATCTCAACAATGTAAGGAACACCCTCATCAAAGGACATCTTCTAAGAGGTTGTCATTTAAGATATATCCTTCCCACCATCATGTGAGACCTAGCTGGCTTGATGACATCTTAGAGGAAGGAAAGTCACTGCTCATTAGTAGGGAGTATCCCACCTCCAGTATTATTCTATCAAAAGAAAAGAGCTTGCAGCAAAAAAAAATCAATAGTTTACATCGATTGGAACTTGCTCTGTGAAAAAATGAACAGCTGTATCAGCCTCCAGACTAATAGCTTAGGCAATTAAAACAGGCATGGATGGCATCTTGCTTCCAGACTGGTCCCTCAGTTCTCTTACGTCCTTGGGTGATAGCAGAAGGCGTAGTTTCTCAGTCACAGGCTGTCTGGGGTTAAAAATCAATTGCTTTCATCTGTGTTTCTCTAAATTTCTATGTAAGCACATGAGCATGTTCTTCAGGAGTGCTGTGATCTATGTAGTCACCTTCCCAGTTATCAATGCTGGAGAAAAATCTATGCCAGGTCAAAAATATAACAAGAAATGAGGAATTTTTAGATTGAAACATCTTGGATTTCCAGCTTAGTGCAGTCATAATGGTGATAATGGAGAAGATTGGAAGTTTGGGGTTGTTTGGCTCTTTTATTTTTTCACAGAATTTAGGTTTGATTTACCTTCCCTGGGAAGAGCAGATTGAAGCTGCCAATGTACAAGTGGCAGAAACTGTCTGAAGTAAAGTCAGGTTCATGTTGTTGCTTCAACCACTCTGATCTAACCATCTCAGCTCTTCAAAACAGCAGTTTCTGGTTGCTTCTGACTGCTGGTCTGAGATCTCTGTGAGAAGTGCATGCTGTCAGGGCCTCTGTACTCACCGGTAAATGAACAAAAACTGAATGACTTGGACATAGAATTCACCCATGTTCACTTCAAAACAGATAATACAAAAGCAAGATCTTTAGGTAGCATTTATCATATGACACTCAAATGATCACAAATGAATGGATATGTATATACCACAGCCTTTCTACAATGACAGGCTTAGCCAGGCAGACCAGACTGTGGAAGCCTGGTTATATTTGGAGACATATTTAGCTCAACTGTAAATGCCCAAGGCAAATTGACTTTACTCACCTGTTAGGAATTAAATGAGCTGTGTAACTCATTAGTGTGGGATTCTTCCAGCCCAGATGTGCAAAGGACAGCAATCTGCTGTGTGTATGATCTAGGTATTATGCAGTGAACAAAGTCCACTTGAAATTTTTCAGTTTTCACATTTGGCAAGTATCAGAGCTACTGATATCATGTACCTTTGAACCTCTGTTTCACATGTGAATACTTCTTGTATATAAGTGCTTTTTCCAGAACACTTAGGAAAGATTCCCAGGAATCACCTGTAATCATGTCCCATGAAGAACTGCAAGAAATGTACTGATTTCAGCATTATGAGGGTTCATTTATCATTATCAACATGGTTTTATTTTAATTGCTACTTAAAGGACCAACTAGTCAAGTACCAGCTGTGTTCAGATTGTTTTAAGAAGAGCTGTGAAAGTATAAGGGAAAAATGTACAGAAGTTAGAAGGGAACACACTCTGAGATGCATGCAGACACAGAATTGCTATGTCCCAGGAACTGACTGGACAGCCTGAAAGGTCCCTGGGGAGAAAAGATTCTTGGAGCAGTTGGCATTTTGCAGCTTCAGCTCAGCATGCTTAGCAAGATAAATCCCTCTGGCAGTTCCTGGCTGTGCCTTTTACAGCTTCTGGACTGCCAGGCAACATCTTTGCTGGAAGGTTCTAGGGTCATCTGGATCTGTTCCCCAGGGCCAGCCACTCATTCATATCCCAGACAAACTCATTTTTCAGACATCATCTCCTGAGCAGTACATGCAACCCCTCTTTTGAGCCCTGCCCTTAGTCTCACTCATCCTCTCTGTGGAGCTGCAAGATCTACCCAAGCCTGTGAAGAAAATCTGTCTCGCAGTGGTAACACATTACAGTACCTATACCAGATTCAGGCAAAGAGAACACTCATCGCAGCCAATTGCCCCAAAGACTTACAGAAGAAATGTGGTTTCAGCTTTGCCTCTAACCAGCCACAGGTACTTAGGGGTTTAGCTGTATTTGTGTCCAACATGGACAGAGGAAAACAGGCTGTGTGAAAAAAAGAAATTTCACCCATCTTCTCTCCCTGTCCTTTTCACTGTCAAACTGCCTATTCATATCAGTATCCACTTGCTGCTGACCTTCTGCCAGCAACAACCTACTTCCCAGCTATCCCAGCCTACCCAGCTGTGTTTTCAGGCTCACTGCCCATGGCTCCCTCACTCCAGCCCAAACTACAGAAGAAGCTGATGCAATTCTGTTTACCAGAAGTCCAACGATTTCCTTTTATTTGGCTCTAATATCCTTAACCAGCCATCTGAAGACTGTTGGTGTTTGTTATCTCATGTGGCTCTGAGACTTAAAAGAAATCTGAGGAATCTGTTGCTCAGCAGATTTATCATAACATGATAGTCAGCTGAAGATCCCAGGAGGGCAAAGAAAAATCTCTGACACGGGAATCTCTTCTGACACAATTCTTCTATTACTTTGGGTAAAGGCACTTTCACCAAGGCCAAATACATGCAGTTTGTTCCACTGGGAAATGAATAGCATATGTCCCTATCACTTCCAGTATCATGTCCTTTCTCTAGGCAGCTTTTATGATTCTCTCTGGGGATATCTAGATTGCTAGCTCTCCTTTTCCCTTTTGCCACTTTCCCAGCTCATCACTGCAATCTGGCACTTGTTCCTCTCTGTTGGCCTGCCCAGCTCCCACCTCAGCGGACACCTTCCTTTCCAGATCCGTGCCCTTTTCTCACCTGGTTCTACCACACTTCTCCAGTGTTTCCTTTCTACTCCAAATTTCTTTGCAGAAGTCGTGGTTTAACAGTCTCTCCCACAATTTTGCATGCCGGCCTGGCGCCCTGCCCCAGCACCCCCCTGTCCCGGCCCAACCCTGCACTTGTTGCCCCAAGGGGAGCTGGACGCTGGGCCCGGGCTGTGGCCGCAGGGCAGCGCTCCCTCGGCGCTCGGTGCGGCGGAGGAGGGCCCTGTGTCTGCCGCGCACATGACGGCACGGCGGGAGGGCGGCCCCGGCGGGCGGCTCGGCCGCGCCACCGCCCAGCGCGCACTGGCGGCAGGGCCGGGGCGGCGGGAGCGGCGGGGGCGGCGGGGGCAGAGCGGGCAGAGCGAGCAGCAGGGCTGCGGAGCCGCGGCCGGAGCGAGGAAGCAGCGCGGTGCTGAAGGGACAGCGCGCCCGCCCCGCCCCGCCCCGCCCGGGCAGCCGGCGGGGAGCACGGCGCGGAGCCCCGGGAGCGGGGCGGGGTACCTGGCTGCCGGCCCCCGCCCGGAGCGGCGGGCGATCGGGGCTCCGTCCTGCCCAGCGGGAGCGGCGCCCCGGCCCCGAGCAGCGCCCGGCGCCGCCCGCCCGTCGCGCCGATGCCGGGCGTGGGGGCGATCGGGGCGCGGTGCAGGCACCGGCCGCGCAGGAGCCCCAGGAAAAGCCCCAAGGCGGAGCCGGGCCAGGCCGGGGCCGCCATGGACGCGGCCATCTGGATCTATCAGTTCCGGCTGATCGTGCTGGGCGACTCCACCGTGGGCAAGTCCTGCCTCTTGCACCGCTTCACCGAGGGCCGCTTCCCGGGGCCGCTGCACTCCGACCCCACGGTGGGGGTGGACTTCTTCTCCCGGCTGGTGGAGATCGAGCCCGGCAAGAGGGTCAAGCTGCAGCTTTGGGACACGGCGGGGCAGGAGCGGTTCAGGTACAGGACCTGGGATCTTACCCACACCCCCTCCCGCCCGCTCCCCGAACCTGCCGACCTCCAGGCACACCCTGCTGCCCTCCCGGCCCTGTACCCTCTTCATCCGACACATCTCTGGCCCCAAAGACTTTGCCTTGCCTCCTTAGCACATTTCCCTGCACCCATTTGGTTGCTGTGCCCCAAATAGTCCTCCACCCCATTGTTTGCTAGTGGTCTAGCCCTGTGGCCCACCATCCTTCTTGTCCCACTGCCCACAAGTTCCTTCCCAGGAGTTTCCTTCTCCACCCTTTCCCTTCAGACGCACCAGGGAACAGCAACCCTTCTCTTCCCAGCTCTCACTGTAGGGTAACAAGTGTCCTTATCCTGTTTCTTCTCCCCCCTTCATCTTTCCCCTGAAGTCCTGGACCTAACATAGCAATCCCTCCAGCACGATCTTTCAGTGCTGCAAGAGGCCTCTGCCTAACTCTGCATTTGTCATCACCTCCAAACTCATCCTCCTCTGCAGTATTTCACTCTGCCATTAACTCTCCCATGCAATCTGGAGACCAAGACACCTCCCAGCTCTTCCTCCTTCTAGCACAGCAACAGTGCAGCTACAGTCCCTTATAAGTGTTTAATCTGTCTTCTGGACTCACTGTGCACTTACTGTTGCCAGGAGTCTTCTCTAATACTGCTACCATTTATAATGTAGCTAAAGTAGCTCAAATGCTGAACTGAGTATTAAATTCTCTTTTCTCCCCTCTGTCACAAACAGTAGCAAAACTACCCTCTTTTCCTCCTTAGAAAAGTCTCAGCCGTTTCCCAGTCTACAAGTTGATAGTGTCATTCACTCACTCTTGTGTCTCACTGTTGTATCTGTAGTGCTTGTCACTTCAGGCAAGTTGTGCATGGATTTTAGTTTGTATTTGGGGTTCAATAGATATGAAATATGGCAGAGGCAAATGCATAGCTCATCTCCATGTTCATGACCCACACACCTGTTGTTACTGGAATGCTAGCAGGAGGATTGAAATGGGTCCCTTCACTGGCCAGAATCAATTCCTCTGTGCTCCCTGTCTTCTGTTGCAACAGTTGTGCAGATTCCCACACCCAGCTGAAGAGGTAGGATTGCACTGTTTTACTGCACTTTTTTTCTTTGTAATAAGCATTAGAGTGAAACAACAAACTTTCCTGGGCTTGCATGAGTCACAACTTTAGATGTATTTTTGCAGGTAGGCTTCTGAAGGGTTACCAAAGAAATTAACAAGAAATTAACAATGTTAATGGAAAGCTCTTAGCATTTTTCAGCCTCTTTGTGCATTCCAGACAGAATGTGGAATACTTGTAAATAAGTGACTAAGAGTGTATAACCTCTTTATTTTGAATTTGCTGACAAATAGCCAAGATGGCAATGACAAGACACTGAAAGAAATGCAAATGCACAGAATCTTGCATACATTTAAAATCAAATTATGGCAATCCTTTAACTCCAGAATGCTCAGGGAATATATACTGATGAGTCATGCAGTCAGCTGCTCCTAAATTTACCTCTGTGTTTTTTCCAATACTGAGAAGATACAACCTGAAGAAAGTAGTTTTAAATATTTGCACTTGTTTTTCTGCTAAGAGTTTCTTGTCAGTTGGTATACTTGTAAGTATCATAGTGTTTATAGTATAGTCTGTTTCACGTTTAGTCAAATAAATTATAAATATTTTACTTTATTACACCACAGGTTACAATGTTGCATTCTGTTCTCTGCTGGTGGAGAACATTACAGATCACAAGCACAGACAATCTTAGGGAAGAGCTAATTACTCCAAGAAGTTATCTAATACTGGGAACACCAAGCAGTTTGCAGTTCTGATTTCCAGTTCTGATCTGGTTCACTTGCATTGGCATTTTAGAGGAGGAAAAACCTGTCTTTAAAGCTCCCTCGGGAGTTCCCTGCATGCAGGGCACACTACTGGCTGCATAATAACCCCCTTCTTTTGGTCCCAGGTATTAGGGACATTCCCAGGGGAAAAGGAAGGTGTGACACACCTGCCATCACACTCTCTTGAAAGATGTAATTTACTTCCTTGGAGGAATTGTTTGGGAAAAATTCTTACATGTCTCTAGCTCCGTATTTGAACTGGATTTCATGCATTGACTTAGAAATCATCTTTAACATGCTCTGAAATAGCAGCTATTGAAAATATTTATTTTGACATCAGTCAGGCATCACTGAGGAGAATCTCCCATTGTCTGAGGTGCCACATGTACAGTAACAACATAATTGGTAACACCTTTAACATCTTACTAGAACAGGAACATATAGACTTACTTAGTATAGACTCAGGTCTGTAATGCAGATTAACGTAAGTGAAAGGCACATCCTCAGCTTCTTTCTATCTTCAGATCAGTCATTTAGAGCAATCTGCTACTTTGTCTGTGTTTTACATCATCTACTTTGCTATGGTTTTTGTTCGTTTAATTTTCCCCATATTTGAATCCTTAATATATAAATCCTTGAATATATAATTTAAATATATTTAAATTGTGAAACCTCCAATGCCATAAAATGTTTGGTAGTGCTGCTAAGAATGAGAGTTCATTTCAGTAGGGGCAAAATATTGTGGGGATGGTTTCATTAAACCACATTTTAGTAGACCAGGGTATTAGATACATTCTGTTTGTAGTACATCTTGAAAATAAAACACTATCCTATTATTTTTCAGTGAGCATTATGGATTTTCAAAATTAATACTATTACAATATAGTCTTTAGTCATAGTATAAAAATAACTCCTCAAAATTAGATAAAGCTTTTAGTGAAAGTTGGGTGCATCTGGTAAAGATCAGTAAGATCATAATGAAAAAAAAATACTGTGACTGACTTAAAGCCTCCCTAAAACCATAGTCTGATGTGATTATACAAAGAATCATAGAATATCCTGAGTTGGAAAGGACCCACATGGATCATCCTGGCCTGCACTGGATGACCCCTAGAATCACACCATGTGCCTGAGAACATAGTCCTAGTACTTCTTGAACTCTGCCAGGCTGGAGCTATGACCACTCCCCTGGGGAGCCTGTTCCCCTTCCCAAACACCCTCTGGGTGAAGAACATTTCCCCAATATCCAACCTAAACCTCCCCTGACACAGCTCAGGCCATTCCCTCAGTCACCACAGAGAGATCAGAGCCTGCCCCTCCTCTTCCCTCACAAGGAAGCCACAGACTGCAGTGGGGCCTCCCCTCAGACTGCTCCAGGCTGAACAGAGCAAGTGACCTCAGCCACTCCTCATATGGCTTCCCCTCAAGGCTTTTCACCTTTGCTGCCCTCCATTGGATACTCTCTCTAGTTTAATGTCTTTAATGTCTTTCACCCAAAGTTGCCCCCAGCTCTTGAGGTGAGGCTGCCCCAGCTCAGAGTACAGCAGGATAATCCCCCACCTTGCCCAACTGGCCATGCTGTCCCTGATGTCTCCCAGGACAGGGCTGGCCCTCCTGGCTGCTGACTCATGAAATGTAAAAGCACTGGGATAGGTTGCGTGGGGAAATGGTGGCATCACCACCCCTGAAGTAATTTAAAAGATGTGTAGGTGTGTCAACTCAAAGAAGTGGTAGAGTGGTGAACTGTGCAGTGCTAAGTTAACAATCACTCTCAATGATCTTAAAGATTTTTCCCAGCCTAAAAGATTCTGTGGTTCTATATTCCTTTTCTCAGATTTTAGAAAACCACATAATGTGATATTGTATGTATCAATGTTTCTTTAAAAATTTTGTATTGCTTTTTTTAAAATATTCTCTGATATATTTACCCAGCTTTTGTGATGTACTGCACAAAGTTACAGGATACTTTTTAGCCATCTCCATTAAAAGCAATATATACACATAATTCAATATAATAGTTTAGATCATCAGCCACTGTAAATTAGCACATCTCTGCAGAAAGGACTTGCAAGAGATGAGGACACTGGCTGCTGTGTATAAGCATCCAAAAAACACACAAAGGGCTGTGTTTCAGTACTCCAGTTCGTAGATACACAATATTTTTTTTTTTTAATGTAGAAATACTTGGCAGATGATGCATTGCATTTTCGATAATAACCTACTTTCTTTCCTGGCTAATGCATTTCTTTGTTTTCAAGGTTTGGGGTGGGGGCAGGGTTGTTTGGTGGTTTTTTTTTAATGAAAGTAGGTTGTATTAGCTCTCACTTCTCCATATCAAATTGCATTTTTGGCATCCACATTTGCTGGTACTAGAAGTACCTGAATTATTCTTCTGCCTTCATTTTTGTTTGCAGACACTCTAGAGGAAAAAAAATGGTTAAGGAAACTAGAAACAGATCCTGATGGTACCTGTATTTAATACTTCACAAAATGTGATACCCCTCACTTACGGTCTTAAAAAATTTTGTGAAACAGTGTGCCATTTTTATATCCAGACCTTTTAAATTAACCTGAGGTTAAGATCCTGTCACCTTCACATTCAGAGAGACACAACATGGACTCTATTGCTGCTAATGTAGAAAAGATCTTTTAAAGTATTAGGAGAAACCGTCCCTCCCTCTTATCTAAATAAAACCATTTCAAATGCTGTTTGCTGTGGCTAAATGAATTTAGATATGACAAGAAATCTAAGCCTTCTTTATCTGTGCACTTAGCTATCTGTAATAGGACTATTGCTGCTTATCATACCTCTGTGTTCAAACTGCTATCAAAAACTCTGTGAAGTGTCACAAACTGACAATTGTAGAGAGCTGCTGTTATAGAAAGGTGTGCTATTGTGTACAGTTCATCCTGCTTCCTAGTAATATATTTATGCCAGCAAAAAGTGCTTGTGTATATTCCTTGGTAGGGTGTCACTTCCTTTAAAATGTCTCTTCTCACCTTCTCCATTCTCTCATACTGCTCATGATTAGAGACTTAAAATAATTGTTTAGTTCCTGTATCTTTCACTCTCTCTCTCTACATTGTAACTTTTTCTCCTTATTCTAGAGCACATTAAATTTTTTTTCCACCAGAATAAGAGTTTCCTACTTCCAAAATTCCTTCCAGTGAATGTTCTGGAGCTTAGAGGGCTCAAAAGTAGAAAATAACTCTTGCCAGCCCCCATGCCAAAAAATTGTAAATTTATAAAATATAAAGAGCTTTTGACCCTCTGTGTGTGAGAGATGCTGGAAGAAGATGAGTCCCTTGCCTGTAATAAGTGTGTGTTTGCCCAGCTCACTCAAAACTTTTGGACAGCTTTGTTCAGGAAGTTTCCTTTCTCTGCCTGCTACCTGTTGACTTCTGCAAGCACAAAGAGTTATGATTGTCTATATAAACATTCTTTTACAGAATGTTTCTGCAAAGAATGCAAAAGGATATGCTTGAACATTGGCAAGTTTAGGCTCCAGGTTTCTTGACATATGTGTACATATTTCAGTCTAAAATAATTGATTAGAACAAAATGAAGTGCATGTTTATATGAAGCTGCAGGACTGAGACTTTACACCAAAAGCATATATCTTCTGTGAACATGTCCCACAGTTTGCTAATAAAGACCACTTTACAGAATAATTTAGCATTCAATATTTGCCCTGAAGGTTTTGGGTTCAGAAATGTTTAGAAAGTGAATTTTGAATGTAGGAAAAAAAATAGTAGTCTAGTAAATAAATTAATACATTTCAATCAGCTTTAAAAAAGAAAAGTTATTTAATAAAACTTATAAAAGACAAAAACACATTGCCATATGGAAAAGTAATTGCTTTATGAATAAAGTGAAAATGCATTTTAATTTTAATTTTTCTTTTTTTCCCCTTCATAGATCAATAACACGCTCTTATTATCGCAATTCTGTGGGTGGCCTACTAGTATTTGACATCACAAATCGACGATCTTTTGAACATGTGAAGGACTGGCTAGAAGAAGCAAAAATGCACGTGCAGCCCTTTCAGATTGTGTTCCTGTTAGTGGGACACAAATGTGACTTAGTGTCACAGCGTGAGGTTACAAGAGAAGAAGCTGAAAAACTGTCATCTGACTGTGGTATGAAATATATAGAAACTTCAGCAAAAGATGCCACAAATGTTGAGGAGTCCTTTACAATTCTTACACGAGACATCTATGAACTTGTAAAAAATGGAGAAATCTCAATACAAGATGGATGGGAAGGTGTCAAGAGCGGCTTTGTTCCAAACGTTGTACATTCATCAGAAGAAGCTGTAAAGCCCAGGAGACAGTGCACCTGCTGAGTTTGTAGCATGCCAAAGAGCCCACGGAGTGCTTAGAAGATGATGCCAATCTAAATGACAAAAAAAAAAAAAAAAAAAAATTGAAACAATATTAGATCATGGCTTAGCTGAATCACAGAACGGTAATTTGGTTTTGTATCCTTCTATCTAGGTTATAATCCATAACACTTCAAGTGCTTTTTTTCTTTGCAGAGTACAATAACTTTATATGGTCTCCAGGAAAAGAAATTGTATATTGCTAAAGGGAAAACTAATTCTATAGCAAGATACTGAGAAAGTGCAATAATCATCTTGACGGCATCCTCGCTTTCTATTTTGAATACTGTTTAAAATCAAGTCTTGTTAGATGAGGATCAGATGAGCTCATTACTTTTGTTCATTCTGCCTTAGCTTTGGACAAGAAAATGTTATACCTTATACTTTTTTAATGTGATTCTTTACTCAAGTGCAGGGTTGCTAATGACCATTAAAGTTTAGAATGCTGTAGAATTTGATGATAAAAATAACTCTAAGGAAAGAAAACTGAAAGATTGCTCCAATAGCGAACACTTTTGATATGACAATGGATGCAAGCCTTACTAAAGAAAAAGAATGTTTTAGAAAAGATTATTTATTTGTATACAAAAATGGGGAATAAAAACAATGGAACTTATTATTAAATATTTTCTGAATTGCCAATGAAACTAAACATAACATCACATATGATCCAGTGTTATTTGACTTGTATACAAAACAGCTTTCCCAACCACTGGAGTTACATTTCAGCAGCCAGATCCTTAGCTGGGTAATTGTCATTGTCACACTGATGCCTATGGAATTACATTAATTTACACAAACAAGTTCCATATTAGCTTTAAAAAATAAAACTGCTTCTAACTAGAAGTAAAAAAGTTTAAAAGTGCTGCAACTCATGGGAACCCAGGCCTTAAATTTGAATAGAGAAAGGGTAGTTTTATTCTTAGCCAGCAAATGTTAAACTGTTGTTTAAAAATGGAAGGTTTTAAACTAAAACTGTTACAAATAGAGCATTTGGAGAGGAAAGAATTTCTAAAACATCTACAGAGGGTAAAGTTAGAGAACTCCTATTCTAAGAAAGAAATCCATAACAGCTTTTAATAACAGTAGGAGAAATCTGTGATCATGTAGCATTTTACTGAGCTTGGAGTCATCTTCCTACTTCTCTGAATATAACACACTAGCTTTATGCAAACTAGGTCTAGCACGTAAATACCAAATAAATCTACTTCTATTTTATTGTAGTAGTATGAAAGATGACTTGATCTCCAGAGTCAATAAGCATCTACAATTTTTCTGGCATACTCATAACCACCAAACCTCAAGCCAGTTATCTTCATATAAAAGTGTGTCATCATGTACAATTCTCCTTTTTCAAGATCAAGCAACAAGTCTATCTAATCTAATTTTCTTCTTCAACAAGCATACGATTGGTTTTCTCTCAGGTTACTTTTATATTCTTTCACAATCCTTTTTCAAATATTTTTTAGTATGGAGACAGGTTGGTTGGTTCCAGTTACTTTATACATTTAGGGCAACTAAAATCATTGACTTCAAAGGGAACTAGAAGTTGAAGGTTTTCTAAAGCCGAAGTCTTACTTGCACTGAGGCGCAGTTACACTATCATGGAAGGATACAGAGGCCTTAATATAAACAGGAATCAGCCTTAATTCATTAGCAAATAGAACAGTTAATTCTAGTCTCAGCATGCCATAGAGTTACTGCTGTGAGCCTGATTCTCTATTAAACTACATGTATTGACACCAAATCAACTTTGTTTGGAGGGTATTTTAAGTATATATTTAAGTTCTTTAAAAGGTAAACATGACTACAGATGCCAAAAGCTAGTGCAGAATCAGGCTGTGTGCATTTGACAGTGATTCCCTTATGATACTAGGCTTATGTTGTGCATCTAAGATCTCTTCGTGGTTTAATTAATTTATTTAATTAAATAAATCAGTGACTAGGGAGTCAACAGACCCAAAGTCTACCACTGTGTGTTTCTGAGAAAGGCATTTGCAGTTTTTGTGCCTCACCTTCTGTATCTCAAATACAGAGAAGATGGTTCTTCCTCAAATTCACAAAGACTGCTGAGACCAAATTAGTCTATATGATCTTCAGTCCTGGACTCTGTCCTCTGTGTGCTACCTGCTTTTGAGTGTTTAGCACCATGGGATGTGGATACTGGTTTCTTTTGACATACCCAAATAACAATAATAAAAAAAAAATTAAAACTGCCTTATAAGTGCCAGGTATTGCTGTGAATCTACATATCATTGCATATTTTCATTATTTTTAGATTAAAATCTTGTATCTTAAATTTTTCTTCCTAAATACTCTGGAGCCAATGATCTTTTCCTTCTGTATGAAAAAATGAGTTGTACTTGGGGGAAAAGGACTGGGAGAAGAGGGGAGTGTAGGGGAGGTATGCACAGAGAAATAAACAATCATCAGAACAGAGCCTTAATCTCTGTTGTCAATGTTGTACCTGTGGTGTCACATTTATTACACTGGGAATAGAGCTTTTAAACAGATTCAACTGTGTAAAGAACTAGTATTGGCAATGCAACTAGGAGAGAAGTTCACAACATTTTGAAGTACTGTGCACATAGTTGTCTTATTTGTAATTCCTAAAAATGTGGATTAACATGTACTTTCAAACATTGTCTATCTTTATGATATATTAAACCACTACCGTATCTTCTCACTACACACTTGCAGTTGATAGAAATGTCTGATAAACAGATAATTTCTTGAGATGCATCATTTTCTTTTCAGATGCTTTGCAACATGATATGTAAGTAACAGCTTGAATAAGCTGTAGAATGAGTTATAGTTCAGCGCACGTATATTCTTTTTCCCCCCAAGGAAGCATGAATATTGACAACAGAATTAAATTCCCAGAAATTACAGAAATTAGATAAATCTTACTTGGTAGCCAAATTAAAAAATCCAAAATATTTAATAGGAAAACACAAACTTTGCAAATTAAGATTTGGTCAATCCAAGTTAGGAACTGGAAAATGTTGAAAAACCTTGACAAAGTTTTTATTTGGATTCACAGTCCTGGAAAATGAATGGATAAAAGTACTGTTTTGGACTCCTAAAATGTTTAAGCTTTCATTGCTTTTATTTTAAGTTTGATAAGGAGTAAATATCTTCATCTGCTCATTAAAATACTTTACACATGAATTCTTAAGATGTTTTGGCTTGTTCATAATTATATCTATCCTATGTAAGAAGCAGAAACTAGCTTCATACCTTAGGAATCAACCAAGGAAAAGATTTAGAGGTGGAAAATGTTTTGTTCATTTATGCCTTCAGTATGGAATAGACTCACCGATCTGACTTGAACTGGTGACTGTCCTGTGCTCACAGAAACTGATGCAGGCTTGACTGAGGCCCAGGCACGCTGTGCTGCCCTGTGCTGAGATCCCTTCTGCCTCAGACAAACAGCTACTGGTACCCAAGCCGCCTGGCTGAAAGCAAGGGTGGGTGGGTGCACCACCATCACAGATATTTCAGTCCCAGCATTTCAGCTCCCTGAATACATGCTTCGTTGCCCTCTTTTTACATAATTAACATCCAGAAAGAGTGCTTTTTCCCTCACTGAAGACCCTGGCACAATGGGAGCTCCTCCAAATCTCCACCTTTGCTTTTTACACAGAGCTGGCACAGCAATTTCAGCAGCCTTTATTCAGTCTTGAAGAAAAAGAAGGAAGGCTGAGGGTTTATTCTCTACATAGGCATGGAACCTTACCACAAAATGGGGGACTGTTTAGGAAATAATTAAGTATGAAAAAACAATTGTCAATAGCAAAAATTTGCATTGCTCATGTCTCAGAGCTTAGAGAATATCTTTCAAATAAGTGAATTAAATTAAAATTCTAGAAGAGGAATTGCCCATCACCCACATAGGCTATTGGGCTCTTTATGGATGGGCAGGTAAATATTCATTTAAACTCAAACTGAGGAATTCAAAATCCCAATCCCAAGCTGCTAGAGTGGATCACTGTCTTTGAAAGTATTTAGTTCATTTACTTCTCAGAGAAAGTAACGTTTTAGGCTAGGCCTGACTTATGCAGGGATGGATGCTCAGTGTGTGACCAGCAAAGAGATGACTGCTCCCTGGAAGCAATGATGGGAGCCAGCTGACAGCAGCCCCCAGCAGCCTCACAGGCTACAAAGGCAGTTCAAACTGAGATTAACTGATCACAGGTTGCCAAAGGCTCACCTTGCAGCTGAATAGCTTCTACAGAAAGGTAACAGTAAAAGTAAAAACTCCAAAATCTATGCATTGTAAATGAAAGCAATGCCTAGGCAAAGAAATTGGCATTTCACGTAGAGTTCAATTACTGCCATTCCTCACTGCTGTGGCTTCAAATCTGTGCAATCTATGCAAACTGAGTTTTCCTGCTCCATGAAAATTGTGGAAGGACAAACAGAGCCTCCTGTAGCAATAAAGTCAGTCACAGAGAGAGGGCTGCACAAGATAAGGGTGGAAGGAGGACACAGATAATTTCTTCCATCCCTGCACAGCCCTGGGGAAAAAGGGAGACTAACCACAGCCAGAGCCTTTAAGACCCTGTAGAAATATCCATCACTGTACTGGGACTTGTGGGATGAAAGCAAGCACCAAGGACCTGGAGTCAGCACACAGATGCAGGCTACTGACTCCCTAACTCCAGCACTCCCTAAGGGTAGGTTACCTCTGTGGCACAGCTGCAGGAACGTGTTGGGTATAACTCTATGCTGGCACTATGGCTACACTGCATAGTCTCCACATTGCATAAAGGCAAATGTCTATATTGCAGGCTTTTTCTCCTTTCACCTTCTCCCCCATGTGGTTTCTTTACAGGAAGGGACTGCCATAAGACATATCTGGCACCAAGGTCTGACAGTGAGCAGGGCAACAGTTGACAATTTTAGTGGTAGTGGCTAAGTATTAAGGTACTAAAAATGAGGGGAGGAATTGTGGAAAATATTCCAATCATAATCTTAGTAATAAAAACCTTTCAGGGCTGGCATTGTTCTGCAGCACTTTTGAGAATTGTCCATTTTGGTTAAGTTTTCAATGCCAAGGAAATAGTTCAGCTATTTAGTAATAATTTATATTAGTTTGTCATTTAAAAATAATTATTGCATATTATTCAGGGAGAAAAGACTTCTCTGTGCAAATCATTTTAGTAATTTTGCTGACATGCAGCTTGTGTTGTATGTCTTAAAAGAACGAGCTATGCCAGGACATAACTTTAAAATGCACGAGTCTCAAATCCCATCAATCAGACCACTGAAATGCACAGTTCATTTTATTGGGATTTTTCTCTGCTCAATTCTCTGTGGAAAAGAGTCAGATTCTCAGAGAAGCTTTTAAAACAAAAGAGAGGCAAAGATTACTGAGCACTGAAAAAGAGATGCATATGTGAACAAGTGTCAGAAAAGTAGAATATTTTTTTTCTTGCAGTATCCTCTTTCACTCTACCATGCTTCACAGCCCAACTGTAGCTCCCCGAGCACATAGTGAATAGAACAGTAAATTTCTAGCTGTCAAAAAAACCACTGGGAGATCAAATCTAATTCCCCACAGCAGTTCTGTGCAACTCTGTGCTTGGGTGAGAAACAATGGCCACATTCTGCCTAACGCATGCCATGTGCTTCTCTGTGTCCCAGGAGGAATTTGGCCTCAACAAAAACCCTCCCGCAGGTTCTGCCTGCAAAGTCACTCTGCACCACCCCACACCATCCTCAGTGACACTCAGGATAAAAAGTGTAAGGTTTTCCAGCAGGGAAACTCTGAGGGAATAGCACTGTGGTCTAAAAAAATACATCAGAGAAAAACAAACACCAGGGAGAGAGGTTATTTAAGCTGAAGGACAATGCTGGCATGAGAACAAAGGGGTCATACTGAGATGCACAGGATAGGTGGTTCTGGTGACACTACGATAGCAAAGCCTTGGGCTGCTTTAAGCAAAAGCAACAGTAATCTTTACTGCCACATGCAGGCAATATCTCCAGAATGCCATTGTTATTAACTGAAAAGGTGATGTGAAGCCCAGATGGTAAACACCAAAAGTGTTTGCTTACTTGTGGAAATGGAAGCAAACATAGGAGAAGTTTGGTCCCTGACAGTGCTACTTTTTCAGCTACAGGTAGATGTCTGGGTGTTCTTGCCCTTTTAAAAGGATTGTCTTTGGTGACTCATGGCACATTTTGTGCAATGAGATCACTGTGACAGTCCACAGCGGTGATAAACAAGAATTTCCCACTGAAAGAAAAACCGTAAGTTTTAGTATCCCTACTGAACAGAACTAGTTTGATGGGAGAAGAGTTTAAAATGGACTAATCAAGCATCACATGTTTTTTCCCTTAATGGACTAAGGGAAGATTAGAAGAAACTATGTTCATCTTATTGGTTCATCTTATTGGTTTCAGGGCATTAGAACAGATCATAAAAACATATTTCTCTCTGATGCAACTCATTCAAAGTCTGGAAACAGTTCACTCCAAGACATCTAGAATATTATGATGGTATGAAATTCACTGATCATCCAAATCTTAATGAGTTGTTCCTTGCAAATCACTTTGAAGCAGTGCACACATCTGGGATTGTCATTCCCTCTGCCTTTTACAATCCATGCAAAGGATTAAAACTTTGGGCCAATGTAGTACCAATCAATCAATAATAATCAATTTGTAATGGAATTAAAGGATATACAACAGTATTGTATAACACTGAGCACTGTCAAAGCAACCTGAAGTGGTACTAAAATACTATAAAACCTTAAGACTCATAGATGTCTTTACTTCCCAGAAAATTCATGCACAGATCATCAGGAAAAAAACCAAAACAATTACAGTCACTATGTAAACCATCCAAAATGAGATGCACACTGTTTTTAGTATCAGTAAAAAGCAGCAGTGTTTCCTTGTCTCTCTGCTTCTCAGATCTTCAAGTTCTCTTCATTCCTTGGCTAGCCTATTCACAACTACTGCACAAGAGCACATTTGGGCAGGATGCACTAACTCTCATACTCAGTACAGTCATCACTGACCCATCCAGGCCAGCAGCATAAATGTTACATAATGTCTACCAGGTGCTTAAGGAGACTTAGAAAAGACCCCTGGTACACTGGTGCTCCAGCATCCTGGGTACTCCCACATTTTTGTGGCAACATTTGGTAAGCTTGGATGAAAAGTGCAAATACAGAGAAATCCATTTTTTTCAAACATAGCATTTTAAAGCATTGCCCAACTTCATTTAGCTTCAATGCTGGTTAAGCAAAATTTGCAGTCATAGCATTCTAATGATTTATGTTGTGGTTTTGTACTCTAAGCTTTGCATCAAAGGGACTTGAGATAAGGTTCTCTATAGTAGTTAATTTTCTGGCTCTGTGTATCAAAAGCAGTTTATAAACATCACTGCATTGTGGCATTAATAGCAAACATATACTAAAAAAAGAAACTAATAGAAATTGAAACTAATAAAAAAATCAAATAATTGGAAATGCTCACATTTTTTAAGGGTTTGGGCAAAAGAGAATGAATCAGTTCACAGAGCAATGGCTCAGAGAAATGGTTTCCTCCATGTCACATTCTGTAGAATATTTACCTGTATCTCAGCTTCTCTGGTACTTACATACCTGTAACATCATACACAGACTGGGCAGCGGAGAGACTGAAGCACAAATGCACAGTGCACACATTTTACTGCCCCTGCTGGAGGCCTCCTAACTTCTGCATTGTTGTAGAATATATGTGCAATGGAAAGTGCATAATACAATTAGATCTATATTGCATAATTATATATTATATGCAAAACTGTATAACCATGTCCATTATATGTGCAATAAATACCATGATAGTATAGAACATGTAATAACAGCAAAGAAAAAAACCATAAACTAATTGGAGCATTTGGAAACCAGAAACCTTGTCAAAATAGGAGATTATTTAACATCTCCTTTTCACATATCAATTAAAAGAAGGCCTTAATATAACTATCATTATTTATTCATTTAATGAGGCTGCAGACCACATTTGGTCGGCATCATCGAAACTCCCACAACAGTATACATATTTCTTCAATATTTTGTTACAGGCTTTCTTACACTTATCCTCCGCAATATGAATTTATCTTCAAATCCTGTGCCCCAGGAGAGGTGAAGGGAGGTCTGCCATCGCTGGTGGCCAGTGGTGTGGCTGTCTATGCTTCAGGGCAGGGCAGGCTGAACATGAAGCATCAGCTCTCAGGGTTCTGAGCCTGTATGAAAAGCTTGGTTAAATTTTATTAAAGGTAAATCTTTAGGCAAAGGCTAAATGTTTTAAGGGAAAAGTGAGATTCTGTTTTATATTAAAAAATCCTGACATTTTCCAAATCCTTCTCAAAATGTGCCTCAACGCAAACTTTTTCTACTAAATACTCCCTTGTGTTGGACCCCGATGAACCTTGTGTGTCCCTTCCAACTGTGAAGATGTGGCGATCACAGACTCACAGAATGGGTCAGAATGGAAAGGACCACATCTGGTCCAACCTCCCTGCTCAAGCAGGACCATCCTAGAGCACAGGATTGTGTCCAGACTCTTCTTGAATTCTTCAGTGAGGGAGACTCCGCAACTTCTCTGGGCAAACTGTTTCCAGTGCTCGGTCACCCTCATGTTCAGGTTCTTCATGTTCAGGTGGAACTTCTGTGCCCGTTGTCTCTTGTCCCAATTGCTTGGCCCCACTGAGAAGAGCCTGGTCCCTCCTCCTGACACCCCTCCTTCAGATACATACACCTTAACAATTCTGTAAATAGAACACTTGTGACAGCTGGCACGAAGAGTGACGGATTGGCCGGAGATTGGGTGTTTAGGGCAGCGCCTTGGCTTCGCAGCGCACGGCTTCGTGCGGGGGGCCGGTGCCGCAGCACCCGCGGGGACAGGACGGGCCGGGGTTGGTTAGTTAGTTAGTTAGTTAGTTAGTTAGTTAGTTAGTTAGTTAGTTAGTTAGTTAGTTAGTTAGTTAGTTAGTTAGTTAGTTAGTTAGTTAGTTAGTTAGTTAGTTCTGTGCTTACCAACCGCAGCGCCCCGCCCAGGCCCGTCCCGCGGGGCCGTGAGGGCAGCGGCGCCGGAGCCGGGCGGCGCGGGCGGCGGGCCGGCAGGGGGCGCTGCAGGCGGGGCCCGCAGCCGCGCTGGGCGGCAGGGCCGCTCCCGGCGCCGCATCATGTGGGCCCGGCCCTTCCATGGAGCCGCGGCCGCCGAGCGCCGCTCGGGCGGACGCCGCCATGAGGCTCTGAGGGCGGCTGCGTGCGGAGCACCCGGCTGGTCCCAGCGCTGCCGAGCTCTCCGAGCCTCGCCGCGGGACAGGGAAGCCCAACGCTGAGGCCGCCGCCGCTTCTGCTGCTGCCGCCGCCGCGGGTCCGGCCGGGCGGGCGGGCGGGCCGGGGCCATGTAAAGCGGCAGCGGCCGGTGGGAGCCGAACCGAGCTCGAGGAGAGAAGCCGCCGCTGCCGGCCGGGAGGCCCCGCAGTGGGGATCATGGCGACGTCTAATCTCTTAAAGGTGAGCGGGGCCCGGCCGAGTCCTGCGGGAGGAGGGGGAGGCGGCGGGGCCGGGCGGCCCTGCGGGTGGCCGGTCCGGGCAGGGCGGCGGGGACGAGGGGGCAGGGCCAGGGTCGGGCTGCGGTGCCGCTGCCCGGAGCTGCCGCTACCAGAGCCCCGCCGCAGGTGAGCGGCCTTGGGCTGCCGGCTCGGCCCGGCCCGGCCCGGCCCCGGCGGCGGCTGCCGCTGCCTGCTGCCAGCACCGCGCTCCCTGCCCCCGGCTCTCCCTTCCCAAACACGCCTCGTTGGGAAACAGCTTTGCGTCGTGCCGATAGACAGGGCACGGTGTCTTCTCTTTGTTTATTTAGGAAAATCCAGGTGTACGGAAAATGAGTTTTAAGTTAAACAAAGAGTTGGAAAATATCTTCGCTGAGGGCAGGTGCCGTTAGTGGGGTGGCTGCCGTGTTCCAGTTTTTTTGTTAACTGCAGTTTTCCTGCAAAGGAAAACTCCTGAAGGCCTTTCGCTTACGTTAAGCAGCTTTGCTTCTGTAGTCATATGTTTTCAAGCACTTTCCCTGCGTTTGAAGTCAGATGTCAGTCACCCCAAGCTGCCGCAGGTTGGAACAGAAGATTTCAGTGGGACAGTCCAGTTTTGAGCTCAGGACTGCCTGTCCTGATCTCTGCGGTATGTATGTATGAGGAGGAGGCTCTGTGTGGCCTCTGAGGCCATACTAGCTCAGGGAAGATGGGCCTGCTTGAAACCACTGTTACTAATGCCTCCTGTAAGTGTTTCTACAACACCGGTTAACTACACTGCTAAGATAGGCCTAGGGCAGGCTGCCTGCTTAACTTGAGGAATTGATAATGGAAGATATATAAATATAGGCATAAACATGTGTTCAGCACTATGCATTATAGTTCAGTGTGGTCCTGAAGAAGTGCTGCTTGGATTTTTTTTAACCTGACCTAATTTGGATGTGTAAATCTAGCCTGAATCTGCTGATTTTATTTATTGCTCTGAGACATTCAGTGTGAAGAAATGAGAAATAATTTATAATTTATCCTCTTGTTTCTTCCTGATATTAAAAAAGCTCTACGTTAAAAAGATATGTTTAAAAAAATCTTCCTTGGAATTGAAATGTAATTGAAAGTAATTTAAATTAATTCCTATATATTTTTATGCCTGTAAGAGGTTGTTAAATATTTAAGCAGATAATACTTAAAAATACTTTAAAATCTAAAATTGAGGAACCCAAGAACATAGGCAAAAAAAAATAATATCCCATTAGAAGAAATGCCCTTTTTGTGGAAAAGCTTGTGTTCAGAGCAGGTCTCAGACAGTTTTATTCACTTGTTAATGTTTTAGATGATCCCTTTGCTGTACATTTGAGGATTTCTTGAAAGTCCAAAAGTGCTTTGATGTTCACGTGGTGGGATAGCCCACAGTAGATAGGAGAAACATAGGCCTGTAAGATTTGTCAGCATTGCACTTCAGCTGTTTTGAAAGAGCAGTAAAGAGTAAAAACAGAGGCCTCGGCTTGGTGAGATGGCTCCTGCCAAACTGAAGTCTTTTATGTTAACTAGTCATGTTTTTGCCACTGGCCTTTGAGTTGTCAATATTGTACGTTGACAGTAAGATATATATGCACAGTGTGTTTTAGGATAAATGCTGCAGAGATATATCTTCTAAAATAGGCCCTTCTGGTCAATCAAAGTGTTATTAAGCACTTAGCTTACTAATTAGGGAGTTTTCCAGTGACAATAAACTATGATTCCCACTTTACACAAGGTAAGATTGTACTGTGATTTGACTTTGTTTATAATGGCAGGATAAACTAGTGTGAGAATTAGAACTAGGTAAGGTCCTTTGTTTCCCAGTTCCACTCATCAGAGTGCTCTCCGAGAAGCAAACTGTTGATTCCAGGTCAGTGTTGCCTGGCAGTGCCTTGTGCCTTCTGAGTCTGTCCAACATACTTCTGCTTTCATCTTTAAGGGGAAAAAAAGCAATGTCTGGACACAGTAAAAATCCCAGGATAAGAAATGAGAGCTGTTAAAATCTTTTTTCCATATTTTGTCCAAATAAGCCTGCATAATCAAATCTAAGTTTGACAGGTCTTAGTTTTGCCAGCATGAACAGGACCTGAGCATTTTCTTTTGTTTTCCCTCATCTGGTTCAGCTTTCTGCATAGTTGAGAAAATGAAATATTCCTTTCTGATTCTATTAACAGATAGTAGCTGAATCCAAATCTGACTGGCTGTCATAATTTTAGAGGGCATCATTTAAACATTTATTTTTTTTTAGTGAGAAGCATATTCTTGGAGAGCCTTCTTTAAATGCAAAATTAGAATGACCAATTGTGTTGAATACTGGTGAGACAGAACAAACTGTAATGTGACGGCAATGCTGCAGTACTTAGTGAGAGCCATTACAGGGTCAGCTGGTGCCTGCCCTACCTGTAGCAGAGCTGCTCTCCCTCATTGAGGCAGTGGCTTTCTGGTAGGTGACCAAGCCATTTCTAGCAGAGTCCCCTAGAGGTTTTTGTCTCAACGCACATGTGACACTTTTAAAGTGAGGTACTTCTTTTCGGGGGCCCTGTAGGCTTTGTAACTTGTCTTCTTTGCAGTGATGATACAGTCTAAACCAATTCACCCATGTGACATGAAGACACTTGAGTTTTTCTGTGGTTTGTGGAGCAGAAAGCACCTCAGCTTATTGTAGCATGAAGAAAACCTGTAGCTGAATCTATGCTGGCAGATCTTGACACTATTGTGGAGCACTACTGGAGCTGCCAGCAAATGCAGGAGTCTATCCTTGCAAGATGAACTCCAGCGTGAGCCTGGTATTAGGAAAGAAGCAGCAGAGGAAGCAAGAGCTTTTCCCTATGCTTAAATAAAATGAGTATCAGTATTTACCTTTGCATCAGTTTCAACTGTTTGTCACTGACAACTAGAAACACATTTGAAGTTTTTGAATTTTTTGACTTGAAGTATATGTTTGCAGATCTGTATTTTAGGTTTCTGTTTTTTTCCTGGGTATTTCCATTTAGGATATCCTTAAAAAGCTAGTGAGTGTTGCTCGCTAGTTGGTTACATACAAAAGCTTTTCCTGTGGCTACTTTTCTGCTTTGGGTAGAAACTTGCTACAAGCATTACACTGATTTTTAGAGCTACTTGTAGCAGAGATTAATGAGACAGTGCTTGTTTCTGTCTAGGACATCACATTTCCTACTCCATCTCTGTGTGAGCTGGCTTTAATATAAATACTGTCTGAAAACAATGAAGTCGTAAAGGTGAAGATGTTACTCAGATGTAGATCAGACATACAGTAAGACCTAGAGAATGCTACTTTTTTACAGTACTGTGTAGAGCATCTGGCAGAGACCAGGGCTGAATTTCTGTGTGGCCTGAAATAAAGAGAGTACACAGCAAAGAGAGTTACAAAGAGATATTTTGAGGTTGAAAGGGAGAGTAGCATGGTTTTGGTGTATTGCCTTGCCTTGTTGTATCTGTTATGTGTAAGTGCTTATGCGTAGAATTAAAGAACAGGGTAAAGTATAATGTGTGAAGTAGTATGTATTTCAAGTAAAGTTTAGTGTTAAAATGAAACTTTAAATCTTTATGAACAAATTTAATGAAGTGAATTTTAAAACAAAATATTTCATAAGTGGAGTTATTTTTCAAAGCATTAAAATTTATACACTGGAATGACTACTTAGCCAGGCTATGGCTATAGCTGTAGTCTGTGTTTTCAGAGAAGATTTGATAAGTGGAGTAATTTTATTTCATCAAATTTATGCCTTACTGTCCTGTTTATCTTTCCTTTGGAACTGTGGTTGGAAGCAAAGTAGGAAAGAAGAATTTCTCAGGAAGTACTGCTCAGAAATTGCATATGTGACTTTGGTAACAGCAAAGAATTGCCACTGTTTGACCTCCTACTATAAAATCTGGTTTCTCTTGTGCACTAATAGAGACGGAATTAATGAGTGGGAATGATACACGGTAGGTGGTATTTAATGCACCCTTTCTTCTGTAATTACTGTATAAAATTGTAATGTCATGGAATCGTGAATCTACGTAGATGATGTTGCTGTAATCTTTTTTTATTTCAGTAAAGCTTTCCATACTGTCTCTCAGAGCATCCTTCTGAAAATGTCCAGCCCACAGTTGGATGAACACTTCATGTGATGAGTGAGCAACTGGTTCATTATAGGGAATTGGATGATGTCAGACTGGAGACCTGTCACAAGTGGGGTTCCACAGGGCTCCATCTTAGGACCTGTGCTCTCCAACATCTTCATAGATGACTTGCACACAGGACTGGAAGGGACACTGAGCAAATTCCCAGATGACACAAAACCACGAAGAGACACTGACTCCTTTAAAGGCAGGGAAGCCGTGCAGAGAGACCTGGACAAATCAGAGGGCTGGGCAATCACCAGCCAGATGAAGTTCCACAAGGGACTGTGCTGGATTCTGCACCTGGGATGGTTCAACTCTGGATGTTCAGACAGGCTGGGGAATGAGATGCTGGAGGGCAGTGCCATGGAAAGGGACACCTGGGTGTCCTGGTCAGTGGCAAGCTGGACATGAGCCAGCAGTGCCCTGGCAGCCAGGAGGGCCAGCCCTGTCCTGGGGGCATCAGGCACAGCATGGCCAGCTGGGCAAGGGAGGGGATTGTCCTGCTCTGCTCTGAGCTGGGGCAGCCTCACCTCCAGAGCTGGGGACAGTTCTGGGTGCCACAGTATAAAAGAGACATTGAAACTATTGGAGAGTGTCCAAAGGAGGGCAGCAAGAATGGTGAAGGGGCTGGAGGAGAAGCCATGTGAGGAGTGGCTGAGATCACTTGGTGTGTTCAGCCTGGAGAAGAGGAGACTGAGGACAGACCCCACTGCAGTCTGCAGCATCCTTGTGAGGGGAAGAGGAGGGGCAGGCACTGATCTCTTCTCTGGGGTGACAGTGACAGGACCTGAGGGAATGGCCTAAGCTGTGTCAGGGGAAGTTTAGGTTGAATATTAGGAAAAGATTCTTCACCCAGAGGATGCTTGGACACTGGACCAGGCTCCCAGGGAAGTGGTCACAGCACCAGCCTGGCAGAATTCAAGAAGCATATTTGGACAATGTGCTCAGGCACATAATGTAACTCTTGAGGATGGTCCTATGCACAGTCAGGAATTGGACTTGATGGGCCTTGTGGGTCTCTTCCAACTCAGCTTATCCTATATTTCTGTGAATTGTTTATTGATCTTAAAGAATAGTTGAGTAGAATTTTTCATCCATTAATTTAATTTCATTTCATCTTCTGCTTAATTAAAGAATAAAGAAGGAAATGTGGAAAAATTACTCCTATGCATAGGAAACGAAGTTCTGAACTTCTCTAATGGGATTTCAGGACAAGCTTTATTTGAGGAATTATTTTTAAGTAGGCAGATATTGGTTACAAGTGGACATGTGGTTTTTTGAAGTTGAGTTTTATTTGTGCTTCTTAGGATTAAGTAGATAATCACAATCTAAATCATATAAACAGTTATGTTTGCTGTCCTCCTCCTCCTCCCCATGTTTTACAGTGAAACAAATCTTATTCACAAAGACAGAGCATTCAGGTTGTATTTTCAGCTCTTTTTGGTGAAGGGCTGAATTGCACTTCTCAAGAATTGCAGAACAGATTTTTTTACCTGTTCCGAAAAACTTGAGCAGTCTTTGCTGATGTTTCATTCAAAAGGAAAACTTTTGAGGAAGTTGTTTTTACTTTCTTTATAATGCCTTTTCTGGAACTTGTAACTGTTCAGTAGCTGATATTTTATGTTCATTATCCTTCAAAGAGGGACTTGGAATAAATGTATCTGCAGGTAGAAACTAGCAATTTTCATGGGTCTAGGAAAGATTAGAGCAATGCATCAAACATTAGGAAGTAATTGTAAAGCTGCTTCTATATAGGGGAAGCATTTGGTTGATGATTTTCAAACATAATGCATTCAAATTACTATTCTTTTTTTTGCAGTGGAAAAGAATAGGTAAAACTGTCTCTGAATAGGCAAACAATTTAATATTTTATTTTTATGTTGAAAGATTTATGGACTTTATCAGCAGGGGCTGATTCTATGAAAGCTGTGCTCAGTACCTACCACAACACTGGTAGGCCTCTGGGTGCTGGGGCTGTAAATAGTTACTGTGGTCCCTGTTGCATCTTTGTAGATTGAAGATGAGGTATCTTTGCACATGAGAACACCAGGGGATATGGTTGCCAAACTGTGCTTATTCTGAATATATAAGAACAAATCTAATTCTAAATTTCCATGTAGAAATTAATAAAAAGGAGGTGACTGAGGGAACTTGGTGTGCTTGTTTATCTGAAGAGATGTTAGTTGCAGAACAGTCCACTTATCAGAATTTCAAACAGATTGTATTAGTTGCTATTTGAAGTGAATTGTGTCAAATGTAGTATTTCTAGCCAAGACAATGATCTGTTCAAAAGTAAACAGTGTGCTGGAACATAACCCTGCCAATAACTCAACCAGTAGTCTTTCTGCCACAGAACTGTCAATCAGTGTATTCTTTTAATTGCAGGTTTTTCTTTTTAAAATGCGGAACTTCAAGCAAATAGAATCCCAACATATGTGATAGAACTGGAGTTTTTCTCTCAGAGTTGTTGTATTGTTTGAGTTTTTTAAATAATGGAAGTTAGCCTGGATACTGTGGTGAGATTTTTCAGAATAATCAGAATTATATGGCAGCACTTCATTTCTTTACCTTTCCTCTTAATTTGTGTCATAAATTTGAAAAATCCACCTTGGATTAGATTTTTCAGCATAGTGTAAATAATTTTTATCTTCACCAGCGGTAGTCTTGGCCTTGTGGCCAGTTAACCCACAGGAAGGGAGTCTGCGATACAGCAGCTCCTACGTTACTCTGCTTCCTTCCTCCCTCTTTGCTGCTGATGCCAAATGCACAGTGAGAGAAAAAAGGTACATGGTAGCATCCACAATACCATCCTGACTCCTGGCTGCCATTTTGATCAGGGTAATCTGTGCAAGACAGGTTTGCAGCTGCCTCCTGACTTCTGCTGCAGGTGTCTGGGTTGGAACAGTGGAGCTGCTCAAAGTGTCATCCATGTTGTCTGTGTATAACTCCACTAACAGCTGAAGAAAACTTGATAGAGCTTTGCATTGTAGCTAATGCAGTGATTAAACGAAGAAATTGGCAGTTTCTTTGAAACAAATAATAGCTCTGTCACTTCTTAAAATAATACTTATTGTGAAAAGTGTTGTTCAGCTGTGGTGGCATAGCTTAAATGCTAGCTTATGAGGGACACCTGAGAAAATATTTTTGTTAACTGTAGAAACTGTAGTCCTTAAAGACAAAATAAGAACTGGTTTATTAACAATACTTTTTTTTTGTTTCTTTTAGAATAAAGGTTCACTTCAGTTTGAAGACAAATGGGATTCCATGCGCCCAATCGTTCTGAAACTTCTTCGTCAGGAGTCTGTCACGAAACAGCAATGGTTTGATCTGTTTTCGTAAGTAATTTTTTTGTATCTTACTTCCTTCTGTATGATGGGAATACAGTTACTGAACCACTGCTGATACAGACAGAAATTACGTGACAGATTGCATGGAAACACAGAACAAAAATACAAGTTTAAGTTTTATTAAGGAATAAGTGTAACAACAACACTGTAAGTGTGCAAAAGTAGAGCTTTGTTGAGATTCAGGTCTTTGGAATTAGGATGAAGAAAGAACAGACCTTTTGACTTCAGCTGACCATAGTAAACAGTTTCTGTACCTGCCCACAAACTTTTTGTTAAAATTAGAGAGAAAATGTTTACTGCTGTCTCAGTAAATTAATTTAAAGGCTTTTTGCAAATGTTACATTATTCTGATTTGAATGGCTTTCTTCTAAAATAACTGAAGTAACAGGGTGGTGCAGTTTAACTGGTATAATTTGAATACTTTTTTACCCTAAGAATGAAATGTGGGTTTTCAGACAATATTGGTATTAATGTGCTTTCTATAAACCCTGCCATTTTCTTCCTTCCAAAAAGCAAGAAGTTGTTTTTCCAGAAGTTTAGGTGATTGTTTTTTGTGGCATACATTGTGTGATTTTTGCAAACATGATATGGAAGTGAGTTACAAAAGAAACATCAGAAGTATATCTAAAATAGTCTTTGTCTCAATGGAGTTATTTGCGCTCAAATACAGTAGTAACTTAAATCTGCAGACTCTTCTTTCACTTTTTAAATCTGTCACAACAGTAGGTTTTCTTTGAAATGCAGTCTTGTTGCACTCTCTTTATTGCTCTTTTTGATGAGGACAATGTAGTGACTCTTTTCACCCAGTTTAATGCACCTGTCACACTTTTCTGCCAGCCAAGAGGAAAGGTAATCTAACATGTGATGGGTTTTAATATCTTGTGATGTCTCTACTGTAGTAGTTTCCTATGACATGGTATAGTTAAGGTAAAAACTCAGTTCTGAATAATTGCTTTAATTTTTAGTAACTAGTTCAATAGTTCTTCGTTGGAATTGAAACTTTATGTTTGTTGTTTTTCCTTGTAACTGAGTTACTGAATAGAACTTAGGTATCTGCAGGGCTAAATTAAAGTTATGGAAGGAAAAGATCCCACTTCCCTAGGTTTATATTTTTGGACAGTGTTCTTTGTTAAGCTTCTTAATAAAAATGCAAAATCTGTAGGTGTCTTCTACATGCCCTTTGAATATAATTATCCAGTACTGCTCTTTTTTTCACTGCTGTCAGGAAACAATGACATTCTAAATACAGTAACACCTTTTCTGACTGTGAATGTTGTGTAAGTCTCACCAGTTAGAGGTTAGACCTCTGTAAACCTTGGGCCAGCACCTTCAATCTGTGTCAAAGTAACTTGTGAGTTTGTCTTTTCAGTCAAACTAAAAAAGCTGCTTTTGTATTGATTATATTCATTTAATAGGAAGAAAGTAATAGCTTTCAGAGTATAGGGGTGCTTTTCTGCCGAGATTTGGCCTTGTTACTGAAAGGTGGAAGAAAAAACAGAGGGTGGTAGTCAAAAAAAGCTTGCTAAGCCATGTTATATTTGATGTATGGTTAGGAGTGTAACTTGCTTTATTTAGTCTTCAGTATGGAAAGAATAGGCCTTAAGATACATTTGCTGGGCTGTCAGGTAGGAAAAGTTTTATTTGAATGTTGATTAAAACTCAGAATTTTGCTTTGCAGTGCTGTTTAGTAACTTTTCTTAGTGCATTTGAAAATGCACCACTGCCATGAAAATTTTAGAGTGATCATACTAAACTAATTAAATCGTCTTTTAAATTACCTTATCCCTTAGGGTTCAGATTTCTCATGAGGAAGGACTATTGCCTTTGTAGAATGTTGTAGTTCTTGGATTGTGAAACTGTCAGGGAAGGCTGCATGTTAATGATAACACTTTAGAATAGCCTGGGCTGAATAGTAATGCTGTTATTGGCAAGAGATGTCTGTCTTTGTCAAAGAAAAGATTTAAAATTTGTCCTTAATAAGTATTATTGAATAGGTACTGAAAACAGAATTGTCTTACATATCTTCTTGACCATAATCTTCTCCTAGATAGGTTGCAGTTCCTTGCTTCCAGGACTTTTCTTAAAGATTCAGTCTCTTCTTCAAACATGCTTTCTCCCATGTGTCACTGCGTCTAGTTGTGTATTGTTTAGCAATGACAGATTAGAAGTGTATTAATTTCTTAGACATGATGAAATGACTGTTTAGGGTCAAACTCATATGTTTCAGTATTAAATTTCGAGTAGCTGTTACTAAAAGGTGGATAAATTGTTTTCTAGAGATGTACATGCAGTTTGCTTGTGGGATGATAAAGGTCCAGCAAAAATCCATCAAGCTCTGAAGGAAGACATCCTTGATTTTATTAAACAGGCACAAGCAGTAAGTTCTTAACGTTTCATAACTTCTATCTGCATTGTTAGAAAAACAGCCAAATAATTCTGACTTTCGTTGAATTTAAGTGCATTGCTTTTTTGTTTGAAATTTTGTGATATTCTGGAAATCATAATTGCCCTGCAAACTTCTGTTGACAAAGAGAAAAGCCTTGAGCATTTGCCTGGCTCATTGTTTTCTCACAGTGCTTGAAGCTGGGACAGCAGTGATTTTTATGTTATAGTAAAAAAAAAACCAACACAGCATTATTTTTGTTTATCCAACAGTACTTACAGAATTTTCTTCCACTTGAAGACTTCTAAAGGCAGAATTTTCCATAAGAAATTACTGTCTGTAAAAAAAAATAAAAATTATATGGCTTCAGTGCTATTTTGACATGTTCATGGATGCTTTAAAATAAGCCATATGTACAGTGTACTACAAATATCTGTGCTATCGACTCAGCAAGCTCAGCTGTCCAGTTTTGTGAGCTTCCCTCCAAACAAGTGACACTGTCAATAGACTCAAAGGAAGTTCTTGTGTTTGTAACACATACCACAGAAAACATCTTTTGCTATGAGAGATTTTAAAGAAGGAGTTGTTGTGAAATTTAAAAAAATTCTAAAGCATCCTGTGACAAAGGTTTAGAAAGATGCTGTACACTTTTATTTTATCCTTTTAATCAAGTGATTTGCACCACTAAGGCTTTGCTTCAAGGAAAATAGTTTTTTACAGAGGCCTTTGTATAACCAGGCCTATAAATGTTGCTTTTTAAGTTCCACAGCTTACCTGCTTACATGCATAAATGCTATGCTGAGCTGAAGCCTTTTGATGTGGTTTGTGTTGGCTGTTATTTGAGAGACAGTTTTTTGGGTTTTTTTGGCATTATAATAGCCCATATACAATGTAGCTAAGTTCTCAGGCTTTAATAAATTATACATGTAAACTATCTGTCTGGGTCTAATGAAAGGTTAGTAGATGCCAGTGAATCAAAACTTGTCACTGTATAGAATATAACACAGTCCTTACAGGTTTATGTTAATTAATATTTTTTTTTAATATGGTTGTACCAGCACATGCCTTTAGACTACAGATTTTATTTTTTACTTGCACATGACTTAAAAGGAGAAAAAAAAGGTTAATTTAGAAAATTTGAACTTACTGAGTACTTTTTTCCTGCTGTCTTTCTTTGCCTTTTAGAAATGACCCATATGACACGGGTTAATTAATAACTACTTCAAGATGGCACTTCAATATGTAGACTTTCTTAGTCTGATATATCTATATATTTGAATTTTATATGGGGAGTTATTTTCAATATAAACAAAGCCCATGTTTTAGGCATAAATTGATTTATAAATTCCCTCCTCTGCTTGCCTCACCTGCAGAGAGTGCTGAGTCACCAGGATGATACAGCTCTACTCAAAGCCTACATCGTGGAGTGGCGCAAGTTCTTCACCCAGTGTGACATATTGCCCAAGCCCTTCTGTCAGTTAGAGATCACTCTGATGGGCAAGCAGGGCAGCAACAAGAAGTCCAATGTAGAGGACAGCATTGTTCGAAAGGTGAGTGATCTGTACTGCCAGAGAGCTTTGTTGCACAGCTGGCCTCAGTAACAGCACTGAGGGCATTCTGTAGCTCCAGATGAAATTGCACCAGTCCTCTAATGTGATGCAGCAGAATTAGTGGCAATCACCAAAAATAATAAATCACACAATGGAATACAGAGGGGTACATTGAGTGATGAGGATTTTGATAAGAGCCTCCATAACTAGCCTTAAAACTTTGCAGTGCTTAGATAAGATGAGGAGCTTTTTATGAACTACAGTGCATTACTTGCATACTGAACTTTCTTCTTGGATAAATGCTGTGTAAAACCATCAGTCTTTATGTAATTGTGGTGTTAGTTGAGTTTTTAGTTTTGTCTACGATTGTGCCTGCCAAATGGTGAATTTATTTGGGTGTTTGCCTCAAAAGTACCCCCAGAAATTGCAGCTCCTGACACATTGTATTGCTGGAAAGGTTACTTGACTGATTACCAAGACTCTAGAAATAATAGAGGATTATAGAATGAATATTTGAATTCAAGACTGATTCCCTTAGCTGTCCAGTTACATAAAGTAAATTTGGAATGTGAGCTGAATATGGCTTCTATAACAAGTTCAGAACAAGATCAAGTTCTGATGTGGCTGAACTGCGGTGTATGACTTGAAAATTACATTATAAATTGCTCGATTCCTGTTTCTGATGTCTTGTATTTTTTTTCACAAACTTAGGTCTCCATGTACCTTTCTGACAGGATATTTTTTTTTCTTCCTGATATGCAGCTCATGCTAGATACGTGGAATGAATCCATATTTTCAAATATAAAAAATAGACTTCAGGACAGTGCAATGAAGCTAGTTCATGCTGAAAGACTAGGAGAAGCTTTCGACTCCCAGCTTGTTATTGGAGTTCGAGAATCATATGGTATGGCTTCTTGCACACACTGATCTGTTGCCTCCTAACTTTAGTAAATGAATTTTCTTCATACAGAGTTGACTGTTGTGATGGTAGGGTTGGAATTATCTAAGCATTTTGTATTGATTTTTTTGTTGTGCTTGTTGATACATTATACCAATTAAATTTTGTTTATAATCATTAGCTTCTAAGTGATTTGCCTGTGTATCAGTTACTGCAAAATGAATGTTTTCAAAGAGAAGGGTACTTTTTGAACTTTTGGAGTTGCACATATAACTTAGTCTGTACTCCTTTACATGCTGTTTCTGATTCTTTGGACAGTTTGAAGAAGAAATGCTAAACAGGCTACATCTAAGAATTTCAGTCTTTTTTTTTGTTGCAGAACAGATCTGTGTATCTGAAACTTCTGTGATATTTCACCATTGCCTGCTACTTTTGAACTAAAAGCCAGTTGAACTAAACTTGTGGCTAATATTCACTAAGAAAGCTTTTTATAGAAGTCAAGTTCTAACTTTTTTTTAAAGCATATTCCATTTAATGACTATTAATTTCTCTGTAAAGTTGAGAGGAAAGTGCAAACTCTTTTCCACAAATTGCAAGGCACTGCAATAAGCTTGCTGTCTCTATTGTAAAACAGGGAAAAAAGTCTAAAGAAGAAGACATTGTGATTCCAGGAACACTTTCCAGGAAGCTTTTTGTTCTGTCAAGTGGAGAACTTTTCCCTTTATTAGGCACTATTCTGAGCTTTTTTATTCCTTCTTTACAATTTTTCAATTGTGTGTGTATTTATGGTTACCCAGTTTGAGTGTCTGAAGTGCTGGAGCTAAGTATGAAAATTTTTTCCAGCTTGCCATAGTTGATCTGAATGTTTCTGGGAACAAAGGTTGGACAAATTTGGTTGCCTTTGTGATCAGAGTCCATTTATCAGATAATTCAAATTGTTCAATTCATCCATTTAATAGAAGTCTCACTCTTTCATTGAAATTTGCTTATTATTATTAGCCACATAAATTTCCACGATTTGAGAGTAAGTTTGGACTTTCTCTTTGCAGTTAACCTTTGTTCTAATCCTGAAGATAAACTTCAGATATATCGGGATAACTTTGAAAAAGCATATTTGGATTCAACAGAGAGATTTTATAGAACACAGGCTCCTTCTTATTTACAACAAAATGGTGTACAGAATTATATGAAATATGTAAGTAAAAAATTATATTGTAGCTTTGTACTGAACATGTTAGTACTTAAAATGATTGCTGTTCTACTTTTGCACAGGCAGATGCTAAACTAAAAGAAGAAGAGAAAAGAGCCCTACGATATTTAGAAACAAGACGTGAATGTAACTCTGTAGAAGCAGTGAGTATAATGTGTAAAAAAATTATGTATTTCATAGTTATATAATGATATAGTGTTATATTGTGGTTGTGTTATGGTATTATTTGACAGCAGTAAATTGAAACAGTTTATGTTTTGTTTTTTAGTCATAAATTATTTGTTGCAAAAACATGTACTTTCCAGTCTGGTAATCTACAATTTCTGCAAGTGTTTTAATAGTACATATAGATCAAAAGTTAAAACTGAAGGGCAGGGTTTTATTCTTTCATTGGTTTTTGTTCTTTCATTTTGAGTTAGATATGGTGAATTTTTTTGCTATGGTTAACAGTGGATGAGAATCATGTTTGAAAATAAACTGTCAAACTGTTGGGCAAGGAATTTCTCAGCGCTCATGTAGAACACCTGAAAGAGTTACTGTTCATTGCAATCAAAAGGAGCAATAGAAATTTCATTAAAGCTGTAATATATTTCCTCTTTAAGTTGAAATATGGCCATTTAATATAAAAGATGCTTTTTTTTTTTTTTCATTCCCCTTCTTCCCTCTTCAGCAGTTTTTTACACAGTTCAGGTTCTAGAGGAAGATTTAACTGCAATGAATATGTCATAATAGTCTGTGTTGAAATTAGTTCAGGAAACAGGTTATTTTAAATAAATATCTTTTAGATCTGATCACTGTTTTGAAGTGGGTCAAAATGTGCTTTACACCTTTTGTTAAGCTGTGAGTCATTCATTTTGCACAGGTATAAATTGTAGCCAGCATAAAGAGGCTGACAAAGGAGAGATGGTCCCAACATGTACAGGCAGTTTCTGTTCTAGATCTAATGCCTTGTTCAAGCCATCCAGCCTGGTCCAAATAGGGTATGCTGGAATGAGAACTATTCTTAGCTCTTGGATGTATACTTGGAAATGAAGTAGGGTAGTTACTGTTCCAAAAGTGGTGGCTCCCTTGAGAGAAAAGAGTCGACAGAAACACTAAGCTCATTATTGGTGGAAGGAGACTTTGCCACATTTACTAACATAAACATTTTGAAGAAATACTGTTCCTGCATAGAACAATTTCTGTTCAAACTGCACATATATGAATCAGTGAATGAGTTAATTATTTTATAGACCTGACTGTTGAGAACAAGTTAAATTTTGTGTCATGGCAAACTTGAGACACATCAGACTTTGGTGTTCAGATGGCTGCTTGAGCTAATCCTGTGTTTAATGTATTTCAGCTCATGGAGTGCTGCGTCAATGCCCTGGTGACATCTTTTAAAGAGACTATTTTAGCTGAATGCCAAGGCATGATCAAACGAAATGAAACAGAAAGTAAGTGGCTTCAAGAGTAGTGCAGGATGAACCCTGCATGAACTGCATAAAAATAGATTTGTCTGTAGACATATCAAATTACTGTTTTTAATAGATGGTGGTAGTGTTTCATATAAAAATATTATTGCACATGAACAATCCCACAAAAATTACCATCATTGATTCATATTTTTTTCTATCACTTTTGAAATCTATATACACAATACTCTAATTTGAATGAGTGTATAGCTCTAATCTTGCTTGAAAGAAAATATTTTGTGCTGTTTTCTTTATTTTTTCCTACACTTACACAGATCGTATTGACCAACTCTGGTAAACGCACCATATGTCTTTATTTTCTCTTCGAGTACTCCAGATACAAACATTTCCTCTTTGTTTCACCCCACTACCTCTTTACACCTGGGAAAAAAGTGAAACATCTCTTTATAAAAGATTTTTTTTCTGAAAGGCAGGGAGAAATTTTTCTTACTCTGATTATTGATGCAGGACCTGTAGGTCAAATGAACAAAACCTCTGCAAGCTGTTCATGGGGTTATATAGCCAGTATATCAGTGTGAATATTGCAAGTTAACTCTGCATGCCTTTTGAAAGTTTTCAGAAGTTTCTTTTTAACTCTGCTGCCAGAAGTTGAGAAGTTAGTGTGGTTCAGAAGTCTTATGTTGGTCCTGTATGATAAAGCAAACTAAATATGTCATTAAAATGTTATATTTCAGGTAGGAAAAAAGAAAAAAAAACTGAAATCACAGATTAATTTTTCTTTGAAGTCTTGGTATCATGCAGCCAGGGAATATTTACTTATGTCTTTGGAGGTTTTCATTTCTACGGAAATAAGAAAACTGTTTTATGAATTAAAATATTATAGAAAATACTTCTAAAGCCAGCATTTAAGAAAATACTTGACCTCAAAACTATGTCATACTGATCTGTTCATCTAGTAGCATGATTTCTGGCAATAGTCCAGAGCTAAATGTAGAAAGCAGTGAAACTTGTTAGGAGTATATGTTACAGCCTTTGGGAGAATGCAGGAGGCTTATGTAAATGCAGAGCTTCAGAAGGGTTCATCTGCCAAAGGACCTTTCTTTAGAAACCTGTTGAAATATTCACACAGCCCTCTCTTGTGGCTGTGTCTGTCCTGTGGTAGTGCTTGGTTGCAGGGCACTTCCGTTCAGTCTGTAAGAACTGCTTCAGATGCTTCAGTGAAGGATGCAGGTGCAGATGGCTGAAACCTAATTAAAGACTGGGGCTATACATAGTAATGTATACATCTGATAGTGTCCTCTGCTGTGCTTTGCTTATGCATCTGACTTTCTAAAATTAATGGCCCCAAAGAATTCAATGATGTTTTCTTAATTAAACAGCACTGACAAAAAAGGGCTATTTTGGTGGAGATTTTTGGCTATGAGCTGGGCACATACTCTTGTTATATTAAATAATATTTAGGTGCTGTGCAGAGACAGGAAGGAATAATGTTTTCCAACTGAAATCTATCAAAAATGTCATTGCTTGCAAACACTTCAGAATTGACTTTGAGTTTTTGTTTGCTTATAGTATTAGGGAAGGGAGGCCTAAATTTTCTTCTTGAAATGCAGCAGAAATAAAAAGTATCCTTGGCTTTCATGAATACAGAATGAAAGGAGATTTTAAGTGCCCCAACAACTACAGCATTGATTTCTTTGCTCTTCAGTGTCATGATATATTCTGAGAGAAATTCCAGAAAAATACTCCTTTTGGTTTTCTTACTTGGAAATCTGTCTTTGAAGAATTTATGTCTTTTTGGATCCTGCAGTCTTAGGGTTGCACCTGGAGTCTTCCTTTGCTATTGATTCTTAAGAGAAATCACTGGTTTGTTTTTTTTTATTTTGAGTATTTATGGCATCACTCTTCTACAGAAACAGATGTGGAGCCCTTTAATATATCTTTTTGGTTTTCTTTTTCCCCTTCTTCCGTCTTGCTCTTTTTAAAAGCCTAGATTAAAAGATCCATTAAAAGTTGAGCTTTTTGGACTTTTTATATGTAAAACAGGGCTGCCATTTGTTACAGCAGATCTAAATTACACTGAGAATGCCTCCAACTACTTTTTTTTTTCTGGTTTCTGAAATGCTGTCATTCAGCCCATTATGAGTTGTCTGTAGTGTCATCGTGAGTTCTTATTCTTATTGTTTGTAATTTCCATTCCCTAAAGGATTTTTTTTCTTCTCTGTGCTTTTCTATTTGCTTTTGCAGCAGCTGTTGTGGTACAGATGATGGTAGCATATTTCATCCTCAGTGGTGTGGGATATTGATATTTCTTGCTGACAGAAGTAATGCAGAAGAGAAAGCGAAGGCAGGGCCTCTGACTTTTCCTCTTTCACAGTAGACCTAACATTGAGGAGCTAAGTGAATCTATAGATTTTTTTTTCTATCAAAAAAAAAAAAATCAGAGTCCATTTGTTCTATTTCATGAAGCAAAGTCCTTTGCCATGCTGAGTTCAAATCCCTGCTATCTTTGACCTGATGATCTGGTGACCTTAATCCCAGTGTTCTTTCTGGACAGCTTTGTCAAGATGATTATTTATGTTTCAGTATCTTTTTTTTTTTTTTTTAAATCAGTATTGAAATATCTTCAATAAGTATACAAAAAGTATACAAATAAAGCACATCACTTTTTGAAGTTTTTGTACTGGTAGCTTTCCGAAAAACTAAAACTCTTTGAGAAGAAGAGTTCGCTGTTTGCATTAGTCAGTTTTGGTTACTTCAGAACTTTGCGAGCTTTTATAAAACAAAGCATTGTAAGTGGTGTTGAAACATATACAAAGATAGGTGTGTTTGGCTTTAATTTAAAATTCAAAAATATCTTGAATCCATACAGTTTCCTGCATAAACTCCTTTAGGCTTCCAGCTGAGAGACATTCTTGCCTAGGATTTGAAGGCAGTTAGAATCTGGACTTGATCCAAATTGGCATTGGTTTTAAGGGGGTCTTATTCGAGCTTGTCATCCTATATGCACTAGCATACTAACTTAGATACTGTATGCATAAACAAGTATCACACTGCAATAAATATGTTTCTTGCCTTCAAAAGAATCTTCTTGTGGGACCAGAATTAGAACAGTACTTCAGACATCTTTCTTTTTAAGAGATTACTTGGATTATCTGTTTGTCACATATTTAATGTTGCACTTGAGACATGCCTAGGAGAAATGCAGTGTATTTGGTTTTTATACAGGTCATTGACTGGTGGCTTCATCAGTATCTGTATCTTTCAGAGTTGCATTTAATGTTTTCACTGATGGATAAAGTTCCGAATGGCATAGAGCCTATGCTAAAGGATTTGGAAGAACATATTGTTAGTGCTGGACTTGCAGACATGGTAGCAGCTGCTGAAACTATTACTACTGTAAGTGTATTGGGTTTTAGTAAAATAACAACAGGAAAACAACTTTGCAGAAGTTCAATATTCTCTATTTGTGGGACAAATGCATGAATGGAACTAATTTTTAAGATTTTGTGTTTAGAGATCAAATTTTGATCCACTGAAAGTTTTAAATCCTTGGGATAACTTTTTATTCTTTGTTTTCAGTTGTGATTTTAAAAAGTGAATTTAATTTTTGGTAAAGGTTATAAATTAAGTGCATGGGATGCTTATACAATACAATTATGCTAGAATCCTAATTTAAAAAGCCTAATCAATTTTTCCAGAATTATAACTTCCTGATGAAATTTGAAATATTCTTTCAATCAGAGTGGTTGTTCAGTGTGGAAATTATAAGGGTTTTTTCCCCACTGCATTTCTTTAGCTTTTTATAATATTTTTGTCTCTGGGTTCTAGGAGGCCTAGGTGTCTGCAGCATTTAGGATGTGGCATGTGTCTTTTATTGTTCCTTGAAAACATCCTTTAAAATAAAATATTACTGTATAGTATTTGAAAGTTACAGATTTTAAAATTATTTTTCTATATTGGAAATACTATCCTGAAAGTCTGTGTTTAGGCCTACATGCTGTAGAACTCTTCAATCCAGAGACTAAAGATAGAGTGTAAATTCGCAGTATGCAGGGTTTTTAGAGTACAGCATTTTTACAGATTGGGGAGTTACACGTATGTTCACACTGAATTCTGTGGAGCCTTGGTTTTTTTATTTGATTTTTGCCTCTTTAGGATTCTGAGAAGTATGTAGAGCAATTGCTCACGCTATTTAATCGATTTAGCAAGTTGGTTAAAGAAGCTTTCCAAGATGATCCAAGATTTCTTACTGCCAGAGATAAGGTATGTGTTTCTGCTGGTCTTTTGTTCACTATAAGAATTGTTGCAATTTCTATTAATGATGTCTCCAAAACCCTTTAGCCCATTCACTGTTAAATTTAGAAGCTGCTATTACTATATTAAATATGCAGACTAAAATATTGATTAAACTTGCTACCAACTGAGAAGCTTTTAATTTCTGTTGTAGTGCTGCATTAAGTCGCATATATTCAGCTTTGTAATATTGTAGAGCAGATTAGAGGACAACCTTTGTATTGAGAACCACAATGTCTGATTCAGCAATAATTTGTGTTTGGAATTTACTTTGTATTTGTCTCATGACTTCAGACATGCAACCTGTTTCATGTAATCCTTTGCTAAGTTGTTGTTTAAAGGAAACTAGTATGATAGTGCAAAAGAGGAAAACATCAGTTTATTGGGAAATTGAGTCATAGAATTAGAACTCTCAAACTGAGAACAGAATCTGCAAGCTTTGGGCTAATAAAAAAATTTGAATTAATTGTATGTTACAGTAGTGTAAAAAAAAGAAATCTTTGCAATTCATATCAGAGAGAAATGGAGTGAAGCACCAATAATCTAATTCTTTTTCAGGCGTACAAAGCAGTTGTGAATGATGCTACAATATTTAAACTTGAATTGCCATTGAAGCAAAAGGGGTAAGCCATGTAAACTTTGTGAATCAAGGTTTTTAAAATATCTCTTTGAAAAGCAACGCTGTGTTTAAGGGCTTTGTGTTATTTGCATTGTGAAATTTCAGATTGCTTATTGACCTCTGGTAAGACTCTCTTTGTGTAGAAACAGATCAGTGAATAGCAGCCTGGTTCAACTTAAATTTATATGTAGTATTTGGGGTTCTGTTCTTTTATACTATGAGTCAGTTTGTTAGCTGAAGTTCATAATGGCTTCCTGGATTATTAATTCCAAAAACCTCAGCTGTATAACTCCGCCACAACTTCAGCAAAGGTCCTGGGGAAAAATGAGGCAGTAATCTTCATGGGAATAACTGTGGCTGATTAAGGTGTAACCATCCACAAGCTGTTTTCCACCTCCTCTTGTGCCAGTTGTGAGTGTGACCTGTCCAGCTGTTGCATTTTTGTTTCAGTGCAGGATTAACCAGGTTAGTTTAAGCAACTTCCAGTAGATTAGGCAGACCTGCGTGACTCAAGAAGAAGGACCATGCTTACAGTGCCCGCTCTGCTAACTCAGCCAAGAGAAGGTAGCAGTCAGTTAATTGATTGTTAACATTTACCGTGTGATGTGCCACTTGAGTAGGAATTTGTATATATTTAGGTGCTTGGGATTGCTTATATATAGTTTGTCATCTGATTTACTATGGAAACAGTTTGCCTTTCCAATTGCTTCTAGTTAGGGGTGGATGGTTATAAATATCTGTCCAGCATCTTGGTTTGTATTCTGAATTTGGATTCGGATAATGGCAAGCCTGAAGACAAATTAGTCTTTTTCCTTGTATTTATTGGAGGAATGCTGTCACAAAAGACTGGATCCCTGCTTTTTATACTTTGCATAGATGTAGGTAAGATAGAGGAGTTTCTTAGGTATCTTCTTATAGTTTCCTTTCCTCTGGGACTATCCCAATTGATACCTTGTTCAAACTGTTTCACTCCTAAAGTGAACCCAGCCTAGTGGATTCTTAGAAACCACTGTGATTGTGATGGTCTTCTGTTCAGTATTTTTATTCCCAAGCACTTTGAAGTTATCTAGATATGCAGCCTGGTTTGAGCAAAATGAAACTTCATCTTGCTTAGTCTTCTGTACTAGGCAAAAGACTCATGATCTGCTTGTACTTCAAATGATCTTAAGGAGGGCAGAAGACATTAGCCTGCAGCTTGCTTCATGAATTAAGAAAAAGGACAAGTTGTCTGAAGAGTGTTAGTTCTGTCTATACTAATCAATGAGAGGGTGAAATAATGGATAACTAGATTCCTGAGCTTGCTGGGGGTCCTTGAGTAGCAGTCAAGTTGATGCCACCTGACTCTAGGAGCAGGGATTCATCCTTGTCATTTGATTTTATTCACCATTCTACACACAGGTTTGGAACATGACCTGTGCTTGAAAAATTTTGAAGAACCACAGACTGTCTACTGTAGTATCTTGTTCAACTTGAGTCTGCATTTAACCTTCTAGCTGTTAGTCCATCCTTTATAGCTGTGATGATGTAATATTATCCTGTTACTATGTGTTAGATTTGTTGAGTATTGCAGTCTGTGAGGTGTGGTGCAGGAGGCTGTTCTTGAGATCTCATTACAGCATACTGAGGAGATGAGTGAAACATTTCACTGTAGCATTTGTTAATTCTTTACTGGAATACTTAGTTCCATGCAATATTTTGTTGAGTTTGAAATGTAGTTTCACCTGTATCCTTCATTGTTACAGTTCTTGTAACAATGAGTTAAAATTGTAATTAATTGAAATGAGCTACAGAAGCAGTCTGAAAGTGTTTGGCAGTATTTATTCTTTCAAGAAGAAAGGGTGTTACCCTTATATTTCATTAGTTTAACGAGGATACAAATTCACTGCCAGGATCCTTGCCAAGGGGATCAGGAGAGAGTGGTCTGTCTTATTAACAGTGTGACTACCCCAGAATAGCAGGATTCTGTTCTTCTTTTATCTAGTGTTGGATTGAAAACACAGCCGGAATCCAAATGCCCTGAGCTTCTTGCTAATTACTGTGACATGTTGCTAAGAAAAACACCACTAAGCAAAAAACTAACCTCTGAAGAAATTGAAGCAAAGCTTAAAGAAGTGGTATGTTTTTGCTTTCTAATTCTCAATTATTCTGAAGAATGAATTTGTTTGTTTTATTTCCTTATGTGGGTCAAGGCCTTGATCTTCAAAAGCAGTTATGTGAGGTGTAATAGTCGAAAAAAACAGTTTATTATGTTATCAAGTGTGTGTGCTTAAATAATGTAAATCGTTCAGTGTTTCATGTCTTCTGTGTCAGTTCTTAAAATTGGTATATTAAAGTAATGTCTATATGAGACTGTAATGTATTACAGTTAACATTTGTCTAGAAAATAATACAAGAGATTTTTACTTACCAGTGTCAATGTCTTTTTTTATTTAAGACAATTTCTCAATGTTTGAGTAATGAAGAAATTGAAGGTGTGATATTATGAAACATTCATTTCTGATGTCTATGATGGTATTAGCACAGTTGTGCTTAAGGCGATGTCAAGTCGCCTTTCTCTAGTCATAGTCTAAAGTGCCATTAAATCAGCATTCAAAGACTTGTCTGCTTGACAGTGCAAATAAATATATTAAACTCTATTTTTGGCAGCTTTTGGTACTTAAATATGTACAGAATAAAGATGTTTTCATGCGATATCACAAAGCTCACTTAACAAGACGCCTGATATTGGATATATCAGCTGATAGTGAAATTGAGGAGAATATGGTGGAATGGCTCAGAGTAAGTAGCGTCACATCTTTCTTTGGTTGTGCCTCTCATCGTGTGCTTGTGATTAATTATTATTCCACGCTTGAACTTAAATACCCTTCTTGCTTAGGTGAGTTTTATCTTTAATAGGAGGCATCTTATATCACAATACTTTGTGATAATAAAACTCTTTGGTTCTTCTCTAGTAGTTGCGGTGATAGATTTTAAAATATTTCACATACAGTTATCTAAAGGTTTCATATATTCCATATGCAAATAAACAAAATGCAGTGTACTTGTTTAATTACATAAATAATTTGAGATCCATTCTAATTTTGAATTTTTATGTAGATTAGAGTATTATTTGCATGCCTCAAACATTCCTTCAAATCTCAGAATTCATAGATTCCTTAATGCATCCATATGTTCTTCAATTTCTTTAAAAGAATCATCGTATGCCCTTAAGGGATAACTACTTACGATCCGTGCAAGAAACCCCTTATATTGCATTGCAGATTCACTGTTACTGTCAAGTGATGATACCAGTGTACTTCTTTGTGCTCTGAATTTATTCAAGCTTATTGTTTTAAAAATAAAGCTTTTTGTTCACAGTTTTCTGTGTCACATTTACTGTTCTGTTTATGTAGGAAGTGGGAATGCCAGCAGACTATGTAAACAAGCTGGCTAGAATGTTCCAGGATATCAAAGTCTCTGAAGACCTGAACCAGGCCTTCAAAGAAATGCACAAAAATAATAAACTTGCTTTGCCAGGTATTGTTTTCAAATTATTTGTTACTTTTTATTTTTCTTAGTGAAAAATAACTGTTAAATCTTAGGTTAAAAATTATGTCAACTGCAGGTTGAACAGTCTTCATGCCTCTGCACAGTCCCTAGACTGGAAGTGTCTGTAGACTCTTCTTTCTCCTGCAGTTGATACTAGAGCTGTATCACTCTGCTGTGAGTTGTTATGGGTTTTGCTTGTGAGCAGTCTTGTAGATACAGATTCCCTTCTGTTGTAGACAAATTGCAAGCAAGGGCTTGAATTGGCATCAGCTGGGTGAATGCCTGAACTACCTCCTTTTATGCCCTCATCATTCTTCAAGTGCTCCATGCTGTGCTCCTCCTTTATCTGCCAGCAGGAGAGCTGCATGCATGCAATGAAGAACTTAAATCATATTCTGAGATTGTTTTACTGATGAGAGAGGCTGAGGAACATCAGGTATTGGATCTACCATGCTGAAAACCCTTGAGTAGTGCTTATAAACATCAGCTGTAAAGCTGCACCAGAGTTTGAGGTGTGCAGCAGCAAGCCAAAAAGGCAGGTTTCAATCAGTGCCGCTGGCAGAAAACCAGTGGTGCATAGAGTACCCTAATGTTTAAGCAGGTAGACAAATCGCAACTGTCTGAAAATTCAGTCCTTCATAATTGTGTTGAGAGTTGGAAAAATCCCCAAAACATTATGATTTATCTGTCTGTTACACCTGGAGATTCATATAATCCAATATCTTCTTACAGCTGATTCTGTGAATATTAAAATTCTAAATGCTGGCGCCTGGTCCCGAAGTTCTGAAAAAGTGTTTGTCTCACTGCCCACGGAGTTAGAAGATCTCATCCCAGAGGTTGAAGAATTTTATAAAAAGAATCACAGTGGTAGAAAACTCCACTGGCACCACCTCATGTCCAATGGAATTGTAAGTGTGTAGCTTTCATTGTATCAGTCTTAATGACTCTACTCTGTGTATTTATCGCAGTAAGAAAGCTTGTGATTCAGACAGGTTTATAAGTAAAATTTTCATCCTCTTCTTCACAGATAACATTTAAGAATGAGGTTGGCCAGTATGACTTGGAGGTAACAACATTTCAGCTGGCTGTGCTGTTTGCATGGAACCAAAGACCTAGAGAGAAGATCAGCTTTGAAAATCTTAAACTGGCAACTGAACTCCCTGATGCAGAACTCAGGAGGACTTTATGGGTATATCCCTTTCTCTTGAAACAGATTGGTTTTTTATTTTTGTACTCTGAAATACTGGATTAGTATTTTTAAAACACTGTCTGATAACATATTGAAACCTGAAATGTGAACACCTTTCTTGGCAATTAATCAGTTGTAGTGCTGGCTCCTTGCACTACTCCTGAGCACACACAGCCTTTACATTAACATATTCTCTCTACCCAGTGTTACTTCACAAGTGTTTGGAAACTGCAAGAATTTTTTGACCATATGCTGCCTACAGCACAGAGTTACGATTGTGTTTTGTCAAGTGGGTCTGGTCTAATTCTAGGAAATGAATGACACCTGGTAAATGCATGTTGCTTAAAAATAACTTCAGTGTTTGCTTTAGCAGACTTCTAATTTATTTAGCTCATGAATAAAAAGAGAAATCATGTAGTCAGATTTAACACCGCTTCTGTAGCTGTGAGCTTGTGTATTTTACTACTTTGTATGATTTTGCCCATTTCAGAAGGAGATTTGGTAAACTGAGTCTCCTCTCTGACTTTACTAGTTCCTAACGAGGCTATGTGGTTCCTTCACTACTGTCAGCAGAATTATGGTTGTAGAAAGTAGTTGTTTCCATTTAGAAAGTCTGGTGTTTTATTTTCATTCTTTCTCCCCCTCCCCTTTTCTCTGTAGTCTCTTGTAGCATTTCCAAAGCTGAAACGTCAGGTTTTATTATATGAACCTCAAGTCAATTCACCCAAAGACTTTACAGAAGGAACCCTCTTCTCGGTGAACCAGGAGTTCAGTTTAATGTAAGATGATGTTTGAAAAGTAAAATAACAATGTACTGTTTTATAACTAAAGGAATTCACTTTTAACTTCGACTTTGTTCTTGAAAGTTTTCAAAATTAACCTAGACACGTGTTTTGCTGCCCTACCCTCACTTATTTTGATAATAGTCATGTAGGTGGTTGGACTAGATGATCTGCAGCAGCTCCTTCAAACAAATATTTTTATAATTCTAATTTCTGCAAAATTAAATTTCTTACACTTAGAGATGAGGTGCAAAATTGGAGGCTTTGCTATGTCCCAGTTAGCAATAAGTCCATAAAATTTCATGCAAGACAGCCTGTAATCAGAAAACTAGTGCTGTATTGATTATTTATTACACACACACAGAATTTTAGAAACAGACTGGTAAGTTAAAAAAATAAAGGAAGCGAAACTGTTTAATAATATGGTGTGCTGTCAAGAGCCAGGATTTTTGATGTGGCTCTCACCAGAGAGGAGTGTCTTTATTTCTGGGAGAATTGCAGTGCTCTTTTACTGGTGCTTTGAAAGCCTTTGAGCACAAGGTAATACAAAGAGAGAATGTCTAAGGGGTACATACTAGGTTCAGCGTGGTTTACTTCCTTCTGCCTGCCTCTGCTGTCAGTGACCATGATGAGAACTGGCTCTTTGCTAGGAACCTCAAATTTTGTGCCTCATTCTCAGCAGCAGCTGGACATCTGGATCTGTGGAAAAGAAATAAGTGATGAATCTGCTTTCCTGGGGCTTAGTTTGTTGCCCACGGCCATAGTGCTTATTCCTGTCATCAGGATTCTGAGCTTTGGGAAATGATGAGAGGACAAGACAGAATACACAGGCTGTAGAGAAAGTTTGTGTGTGGCCACTGAAGAATGCCATCAGCTTTCTTCGTTGCACTAGCTGGGTTTTGTCCCAGACAGTTCTTTGATGGAATATTAACTGGCCAAATTTCCTGAACTTTATTGTAAGATCTTCCTCCAAAGATCCCTAAATTTATATAATTAAATTGAAATACATTTTTCTGAAATTCTGTTGTTTCACTTGCTGGATTTGTAATGCTTGCTAGCATTATTTAGGTTTTGTTGTGCAGAGACGTTGGCATTGAGTTTTGATCTGTCAGACAGCTCTCTCACTGCTGTAATGCTAATAACCTATAAATATCTGATCTGTCATTGTACTTGTTGCTGCTGTAAATTAAGTTTAACAGGCATTCTGTAATTGAAAGTGTTTTGGGTTTTGCTTTTTTTTTTTTTTTTCTTTTTGCTCACTTTTGTGCAATACAACTTTTTTCAGAAAAAATGCTAAAGTTCAGAAAAGGGGCAAGATAAATTTGATTGGTCGATTGCAACTTACTACAGAGAGAATGCGGGAAGAGGAGAATGAAGGAATAGTCCAGCTAAGAATATTGCGAACCCAGGCAAGTAACCTGCCAGAAGAATACAAAACTGCCTTATTGCTTTTGTTGCATTATCATACTGTAATTTTTTGTATTATCATTACATACTGCCCACAGTCAGATTTGATATATGAAATGGGTCCCTTCGAATCCCATTGGAAATCACTTCTGCTATATGACTCTGGATCCCTGTGAATACCTGATTTTGCATGTGTGTTTGTGCACTTGTAGTTATTAGCCTCCTGTTCTGAAGTACCAGGTCATCATCTTCAAAGAGGACAAAGTAGATATTAAGCAAGTGGTGAAGGCATAACAGCATGGGGTGGGTGACAGCAGCAGATTGGTTGACTGACACTGGCCACCACCATGAATAAACAGCATTGTTGATCTTGGTCTCTTTGGTCTGTATGAAGAGAATAATCTTGGAGGTGGGATCATGCTGTAGTAACAGCACTATGACTTCTTCTAAAAGGAAGAGTTGAAAAGTGCATCTTAGCTGTATAAACTGCAGCTTCCTGCTGTGTGGTTGATAGTCCTTCAGTCATTTACTCACATCAAATCGCTTGAACTGACAGTTTTGGAAAACTGAATTTTTTCTGGCATCAGGGATCATCACCTACAATGGAGTCTCAAAAATCCCTTTTTACCTTCAAGTTTAAGGTCTGTTCTATCAGTCAGGTTCGATTGCAGGACATGTACATTGTAAGTTGTACCATCTGATGTAACATACGATGTGACCATTCTGGCAACTAGGATTAATGCCTAGTTGTACTTATGAATGAGTGAGATGTTCTCAAGGTACATCACAAGTTACCTAGGAAACTGCAACTTCTGCTCAGGGAGTGAGTGAATGTTTGGTTTAGTGAGTAATTCACACTCTAGATACAGGATTTAACTGCTCCTTTAAGTGCAATTGTCTTATATCTCGCATCTTGCCAGTGCTTCATTCTTTTCCTTTATCAGCTTCTTTAGAAAAGCAGTTCTATATAGGCTAAAAAATGCAGTGTATTTCTGATTTCTAAGGAAAAATACATATTTCCTTGCTGTCTTGCCTTACCAGGAGCCTCCTATTAATGCTGTGTTCATTTTGTCACTTCACCCAAGCATTTAAAAATAATTTTTCTTTTTTTGTTGTCCCGCACCAGGAGGCTATCATCCAAATAATGAAGATGCGGAAGAAAATCACTAATGCCCAGCTTCAGACTGAACTGGTAGAAATATTGAAAAACATGTTCTTGCCACAAAAGAAAATGATAAAAGAGCAAATCGAATGGCTTATAGAGCACAAATATATCAGAAGAGATGAGTCAGATATCAACACCTTTATATACATGGCATAATTGGAGGACTCTGCGAGATGCTGAGAACATAAATGGAAAGGTGCTTGGACGGACAGCTGCAACAGTTTGTACTGCAGAAGGACTTGTTTTGACTTTCGTTACATATTAAAATCCCTGCCTTACCTTACAGAGGACTATATTTTGCCAATCTCATTCAGCTAGCATGATGGCATTCCCTTCATGTTGCACACTTTTAACAGCATGCTGTTTTGTGGGAAACTTGCATTCATGAAGAGCCCATTGTGAACTTTTTAAAGTAGATTTGATTTACACCCACCAGGAAGAATACAGGTTTGGGTTTTTAGATGACCAGTACTTGCACAAGGAAAAAAATATTCAAATATTCATGCACTGAGGAACTGCTATTACTTTTGAGTTTGTTTTTTGTTTTGTTTGGTTTTGGTTTTTGGGTTGTTTTTTTTTTTTCTTCGTAATGCAATTAGGACTAGAAGTAGCACTTTCACTTTTGTGTTTTGGATCAACAGTAATGTACTGTCCATCTCTGATCCTTTTCATGTAATAACATTTGAGAGACACAAACACATGCATCACAACTGATACGTATTTGTTACAGTTAAAACCTTTGGCTAGAGCAGTGCTTCAATCTAGTAACTGGATTTTAATAATTGACACATTAAGTGACATAAAAGTAATTCCAAGTCATTGGTGATATTTTTCCCTAAGCAAGAGATCATTGTTTTTAAATTGTTTCCTGTAAACAAGTACATATGTTGTTACCTTATTTGGACGGGTGATTTGCTATGATCCTTTTTGACAAGGTAAAAGTTTCTTGAATGATGCTTCACTCTAAAAGCAGTTTTCGTGGGTGGGTCTGCTATAGGAATAGAAATATTAAGTGTATTTCCTTGTACATTTAATATTTATATCCCAAATATTTCAGTATGACTACATATATCAGGATGTGTTAAAGACTAATTTATGCACAACTCCCGCAGAAAGAGAATAGCACTTGAAGATCCCTGTACTGTTTCCTCAGTGGTAACTTTTATATACATGCAAAGTTAATCCAATTGGACTAGTCAATATCTTTATATGAAAAACAAACCCTCTGCTTTTTATTTTGTAACTGGTAGGGTAGGAAATACACTATTAATGAAAATGATAAAACGCTAAGGAAAAATACCATGTTCAGTGTATGTAGAGAGAGTGCCAAACACACATCAGGAATCTCAAATTCTTAATGTTACCTCTTCCATTCTCAATCATCTGAAGTAGTCATTTGGCACTGCCCTACTCTCTGCTGTTCTGAAATGTCCCAGCGTGTACTGGAGCGATACCATGAGTCATAGGAGCAGAGTGCCTGTCTTAGGACAAAGGTAAGTTGTGCTTTATTCAGTTCTGTATGAATATTTCTTCTATAAATTACAAGTGTGTGAAGTTACTTTTTAATTAACCAGTTGAACTACAACATGTAAAGGCGTCATCTTCTTTGATGATGAAATGGGGAAGAGGATACAATTAACTTTAGTCAAAAAAGAAAGCCTTCCAGTAAGTAAGAGGAGTTTTACTTTCACATGGTTACAGTAAAGTATGCAGTAGGAGTGGTTTAAAAGCAAACTCTCCAAGAATGGCTGTTTCCACCCTTAAACAGGCTGTGTGCTCTGTTACTAATGTAAATGCCAGTGTGACTGCTTGAGAACAGTGTGTACTTGGACATCTGTTTGAGTAAGAAATTTTTGGTAGTGAGGGTTTCATGATCAAGAGATGGAGAAATCAAGGCCTGGCCAATTACAATTGATTGAAATCCTACAGCTTGTGTTACATGCTTCTATTGGTACTCAAAAGTAGATGCTGTTTAAAAATATTGCATCTTTTATGTTGCCCCTGTGGTGTTGCAATTCAGAATCAAAAGCAAGTGGTGCTCTGTGTAGTTAACCAATGAAACTATTTGAACATTAGGAAACAAAATTCTAATAAAAAAACTTTGTGCTGCAAGACTTTCAGTCTTTGTAACTTGAAAGTAATAAATGCTTACTTGGGATAACTGGGGAGAACATGACAGTCTGAGCACACTCTTCAACATGAAAAATTCCAGCCCTTAACCAGAGAAGAACAAGTGTGAAATGGTCACATGGAAAGAGCTGCCAAGGGGATGATGCTAATTTTGAAGCCATTGGTTTAGATTTGAGAGAGAAGTTTAAGAGATGGCATCTCAGATACAATTGTTTAGGAAGCTGGAATGTATGCCAAAAGGAAAAGGTTGCTAAAAGCTAAGGAGCTACACATTCCCTCATCTAATAAATACAATACAACCTAATTGTTACCTATACATTTCTCAAAACCTGGCATGGAAATAGAATTGGTAATGTGCCTATGACATGGTCATTTTTTCTTTAAATATATACCAGAAATGGATGTCAGGTTTTTTATGAAATCTTAGACACCAGCAAATTTGTTAAAGATGCAGAATCACATTTAGCATCCTTCATCAGGTCACTTCACCAATATGCACTTAAAAACTAGTATCACCTGGGGCACAGGGAGATACCTGTGATAAGCTGTTCTTTTGGGGAGGGTAGAGTTCAGATCTAAATGAAAACTATTCTTCACTTGCAATATGGCAACAATGCACTTTTAAGGCTGCAATTTTTACCTATGAATATATATGTCCAAAGACCTAGCTTAAGGAGGTGCTGCATCTGAAAAACATGTTGCCACACACACTGCCACGGTGAATAGCTAAGAAATGAAATCTGGTGTAGAAGGGGTTGAGGGGAAATCACTCTTAATGGGTTTAATTAAGAAATACTGTTAAATCTTTCTCTGTCCCAACAACTTGATGAGAATCTCAGTTTCAATTCTGAAGTCTTCCATTTTCCTCTTTCCACAGTTGGTGTCCCTAGCTTCTACTTTTACTCATTTATCTTTCATTTGTTATGACTGTAATGCAGTTACATTTCCAAATGACAATGTGACTTTCTCATTTTCATATTTTTAAAATTAATATAAACATTCTGAATGTTCACATCTTGCATTGATCTGCATTGGGATGCCATTGTCCTGTAAAGTGCAAATTTTAAAAATACAATTGGCAAAAAGATTTGATAGTTTTACAGAAAGATTTGCTATCTCAGACTGTTTTCTATTTTCATCTAAATGACTGGGATGCTATCTTTGTAATTCTTTAAGGTCATATTTGTGAAATAAACAATACATGAAAGCTTTCCTGTCATATACACTATATGTAGTCTGGAGTGTTGAGCGAACTCGAGTTCCTGAGTTGTAATAACTATCTCCGTATGGTATTTACAATTTTGAATGTGTGCCACTACCAAGATAATAATGCTGTACAATTTTGAATGGTGGTAGTTTCTGTATGGCAGTCCAGCTGAACTATTTTGATGTACTGCTTAATTTTTGAATTTTATTTTTTAAGTTGTATAATTTATTTTCTTGCAAAATAAAAATGTAATTTAAAAGACTACTCATTTAGCAAGGTATTTTGGTGTCTCACCCTACGAAATTTTAAAGTTGACTTCAGGTGCTGCTCCTAAAAATGCCAGTGTATGAAATTTGCTTGACTTCAAGTCCCAACATCTGTTACAATCAGAGTAATTCGAAAAATGGAAGTGGAGACTTCAAATTCTTTTCTTGTTAAGAATTTTTACATACTTAGGGTTATATGTAAGGCTATTTAGTCTTCCAAATTCTATTTAAAGATGAGCTGTATTCTTTCAGTTTCAGTATATCAAAGCCTGCCATGCCAAAAGGGGCTGGGAGTTGCCTGATTTAGTTTATGGCATTTTTAAAAAAGTTATGTCTCTGTGCAACTTACTGGGAAGAACTTGGATTGCTGAATATTTTGGTTGATTTGCCTTCGAAGTTATTTACAATGTGTGTCACTGAAAGCTACGGTGTTGCCACCAGGACCTTCAGGTAGGTGATCCTGCAGTAAACGGTGACATGGGAACAGTCAATTGCCTAAAGAAGCGCTTTTAATGTAATTGCTTTTCTTCTCTGATTGTCCTTTCATTTTAATGTGAATCTCTTTTTACATTTCAGCTCTTTAAGTGCACCAGCTAACATCAGTGTTTTGTGCTTTTCATGTACATACAGGGTTTAGAACTATTGGTATGGAATAAACAGCTATTTTTGAGTGACTGCTCAGTACCGTGCATTGGCCAATTGGCCAACTGGCTGTTCTTGTGGGCAGAGTTTTGATGGCAGGTTGCAATTATTTCTAAACTTTTTTCCCTCTGTTAGGGCAATATGTAGTCTTTCACAATGGTTTTTCAGGAGAAGTTGTTCTCTGGAAGCCACTTATCACAGGAAGTCGTTGGCTGAATCAACTCCTACCCCTGAAAATAGATCACAGTTTAGGTAGAATCATTGACCTAAATACAAAAGGCAAACCTGGTTCATTCTACTGATAAAGTGAGGATGTAGCTTCATTTTCGTATTTGTTTTACCTGTCACATAGAATCATAGAATTGTTTAGGCTGGAAAAGACCCTTGAGTCCAAACATTAACTTAGCACTGCCAATTGCACCTCTAAACTATGTCCCTGAGTGCCACATCTACACATTTTTACTAAGTCCAGGGATGATGACTCACTTCCCAGTTTTACTGCTTGACTACCCTTTTCATAAAAAAAGTTTTCTTAATATCCCATCTAAACCTTCCCTGGCACAACTTGAGGCCATTTTTTGTTACTTGGTAGAAGAGACCAATCCCACCACCCTTGGCTACACCTTCCTTTCAGGTAGAGTGATGAGGACCCCCTGAACCTCCTTTTCTCCAGGCTAAACACCCCCAGCTCCCTCAGCTGCTCCTCACAGCACTTGTGCTCTTGATCCTCTCACTGAAAATATCAACATCTCTAGGTAGACATGGTGTCTGGCATTTGATCCTTATTTATTTTCGTGATGGAGATCCACTATGGAAATTCAGTTGAGTACTGTGCTTCAGCTCCTGCATGCAACCTCAAACACCTATAACAAAGTGGCTGGAGGCACAAATGGCAGCTGCTGCTTCCCTCTGTGGACCCAGGGCGTAGCCAAAGCAAATATCACCTGCTGAGCTAAGGAAGAGCATCACAGTGTGACTTTATTTAATAGTCTATGACTGGACACCAAAAATGAGTGACTTTGCCTTTACTCCTGCAATACTAATTTCAAAGTTTAAAAAGAGTTCTCTGGTTTTTGTTCTACATGTTTCCAGCATTACTCATTTCTGAAAAGTATCCAACCTAGATGTTTTTGGTGTATGATACATATACATTTTCAGAGTAAAACCTTCAGTTCTTCCTGAGACAATATTTGTCTGTTCCTATGTTATCTCTGGTTTGTACTTGAAAACTCTGTCTCTAAATCAAGGTCAAGACTAGACCACCTTAGAACATCAGCTAACGAGAGTCAAGGAAGCAAAGGAGTACAAATGCTTCCCTTGCTAGTGCCTGTCCCAACCAGCCTCTTGCTGCATGTCTGGAGAATCTTTGGATATATATGGAAAGCAAGAAGTATTTTACTTTTGAGAGCAAAGACAAAGTGAAATCCTCTCTCAAAGGGAAATGAGTGAGATGTAGAACAGAAAATCGAAGTAGTATTGACAAATGCTAGATCTACAATGTGAAGATCAAATAATTTTTTTTTTTTTTTAAAGTCAAGGTAGCAAATAGATGTTAACAAGTTGTTGAAATAGTCTTGCTTTTTAGGTGCTTCTTCCAAAGCCCGGTTCTTGGCATTTTTTTCTAGTACAAGAGGAAGGGGTACAAGAGAAAGGAAAGTTGCAAGTAAATGTTGCTTTATGTGACTGGTAAACATCAACTCTGGAGAATGCTTCATTCAGTTGTGGGCTACTGTAAAAGTATGCTAACTCCTTCAGGAATTAAAAAAGTGGTTGAGGAGAAGAAACTGATCAGAAACAAATACAGAATTGCTTGTCCTAGACTGTGTGCACCAGCACAATTCAGAGAATGTCACTTTGTTTTGAACCTGTTCCTTTGAGCTATAAGACTCGAGACCAGGAAAGAACCAGGCTTTTCCTGGCCTAGTTCTTAGCATGTTGGAGAGACGGTGAAGAGAGGCATTGTCAGGCTGGCATACATCTGTCGAGTTTTAGTGCTGGCCTTCGTCTAGACATCCAGGTTCAGAGACAAGAGAGTGTGAGGGGGAAAGCAAAGTGCAGAAAAGATGGTGGAACTGGCATGGGCATCCTGAGACTCAGCTGGGGATGAGTCGTTCTGTGAAGGCAGCTGCCGGGACCATTCTCGGCCAGGTTTGAATTCTGAGATAACAATGGTAGGGGTTTATTTCCTGGCCAGGCAGGAAGGGGTTCAGGGGGAGTTAAGTCGCTGACTCTTCTGAAAACAGCACGCAGCTACAGCACAGGGGCGCGCCAGAGACAAAATGTCCCGGGCTCAGCAATACTCGGCACTTCCATCCCCACCGACCTTGTCGTGCGCAGGGTGTTTCCGACACGGGATTAAATGTCCGCGGCTCAGGTCAGCTTAACCTGGGCGGCAAGGCCGGGCCGAGGGGCGGAGCGCAGCCTCGGTGGCGGAGAGGACACGCCTCGGGGGCTGGTTCTTTCCCCGCAGGGATCTTCCACGCTGTCTCCATACACTTCGCTACCAGTGGATTTTCTTCTCTGGCCCGCCTAGCAGCACCGCCGGCGAGAGGAACCCCAGAATGCCTTCGGTTGGAAAAGATCTCCGGGATCACCGAGTCCAACCTGTGGCCGAACGGGGCACTGCGTGCCACGCGCACTCCTCCTTTAAACACCTCCAGGGACGGTGACTCCACCGCCTCCCTGGGCAGCCCATCCCGCTGTCCAGCCGCCCTTTCCTGAAGAAGTTCCTCCCGATGCCTAACGGGGCTCGCGGGGAGCGGAGGCCCCGCGCACGCGACACCAGCGCCCCCCAGGCACCGCACGCCCCGCGTTTCTGACGCCGCCACCCGCCTTCCGCGGCAGCCAATGGCAGGGGCGGGTGCGGCACCGCCCGCGGCCGCGGAGCCAATGGCAGCGGGCAGGGGGCGGGCGCCGGCGGCGATAGGCGGGGGCGGCCCTGAAGGTGACGGGGGCGCCGGCGGGAACATGGCGGCGGCAGCGGGGGCGATGCTGTGCGGGCGGCGGCCGGCCGCGGGGCTGCTGCGGGTGAGGCGACCCTGGGCCCCGCTTTCCCTTCTCCTTCCCTGCGCAGCCCCGGCCCCGCCGCCGGGCCCGGAAAGGCTCGGCCAAGGTCACACCACCCCTGCGGCGGGGCGGCTGCGCCCCTTCCCCGCACCCTCGGGAAAAGCCCCGGGCCGGGAGGCAGCCGAGCGGAGGGAGCGGGTCTGGGCCGGGCGGGGAGAGAGGGTGACGCCGCTGGAGGGTGAAGGGCGGCCTGTCCCGCCCCCGCAGCGCCGGGCCCCGCACTAAGCCCGGAGGGACCTTTATCCGCGATCCTGAGCGCGACTTTTTCCACTGTCGGCGCCGGGAATGCCGTGGCTGCCGAGCCCTGTCCGATAGCCGTAAGGATTCCCAGCCGGGGCAGTGCCTGCGCTCGGGTTGGATTCCTCTAACTAAGCGGTGTAAAGGTGTAAGATCGCAGCCGCAGATGGTGTGTCTCAGCTGGGCGGTGGGATGCTGCTGCCCGCAGAGCCTGTGTGCCTGGCAGCTCTGCTGGCTGGACAGGTGCTGGATGCAGGTGCTGGCTGTGCCTGCCTTCCCTGGGGCGCTGGCAGCCGGCACGGCCTAGGGAGGAACAGGAGCGCAGGTGGATCGCGTCCCAATTGCCACATGCAAAGCTGAGGGTTGCGTTTTACCGCCTGTGGAAGTGGGGCCTTCCTTCCTTCCTTCCTTCCTTCCTTCCTTCCTTCCTTCCTTCCTTCCTTCCTTCCTTCCTTCCTTCCTTCCTTCCCAACAGAGCATGAATGCTCCTAGCAGACGCCAGTTGCACTTGGCAAACAGTTGTCTGGTTTGTTTCAGACCTTGTGCAGCAAGAGAATTTATGGTAGTATAGGTATTTATTTTGTTCGGCTTGGTTAGGCTTTGTTTTTTGACATTAACCCTTGAAAGCACTGCTGTTAAAGCCCTGTATGTAAGGGACATAATTCTGTCTCAGGGAGAGGTTTAATTTAAAACTTCCTGCTGGCTGTTATAAATAACTTGAACTGGGAAGAAAACCAGACAAAAATCCCCCCAAAAAAGAAAAATCAAACATCTAATTCAAAACATAAAAAAAAAAAAAGCCTTTTGTCAGTTGAAGGTTGGCAAATGAAGAGAGAAACAGGCTAAATTTTCATGTTCCAGACACCAAACAGAAGGCATTGTCTGTTTATAAAAATGCTGGTATTCTTGTGCTGTCCTTAAGCAATTGTTTTTAATTAGTCTTTATGTAGCTGTAATTCAGTGATGGCCAGAAGTTCCCAGTGTGCTGAAATGTTGTCTAAGGAAATGGCTAAAGAAAGTGGTTTAATCCACTAATGGAAAGATCGCTCTGTTAATATATGAAACAATACCTACAGATATCATTTTGTATCTTTGCACTGCTTAATTAGATGAAGCTACTGGCTGGTGAATTGGACTGTTCAGATAATGCCTTTTTCTTGGTTTTGTTTTATTGTCCTGTCTTGGTTTGGTGTTCTGAATTTGTTATCTTCGTTTTTGTTCATAAAACACCAAGGGAGTGGAAGTTGTAGATGTGAACTGCCACTGTTTAAAAGCAGTGGAGTTAATGGTAGGAATGAATGAACAAAGTCCAGGGAAGCAGACAGAGGGACTAGTAAATTTTTCAAGATAACAGCACTCACCGCTGGCTTAGACATATGCTGTTGGTGTATGTAATAGACTTGGACAAAATGAATTGGGTGTTGTTTTTGAAGGAGTATTTGTTTATTTTTCAGAAAACATTTTATCACAGATGTTATGGTGAGACTGTACTAGACTACACTTCTTTTCAAAGGCATGTTATGATTATTTTCATATTTTTTCAGTATTTCTTAGATATGAATTTTTTAATAATTACTTCTATGGAAATGGGTACATTACATATTGAAACATTATGGTATTGGTTTTCTTGAGGTGAGATTCTGAGGACTTTCTTATTTTCAGGCTCTGAGGTATACAAACCGTGGCTATGCATCACAGCGTACTTTAAATGTAAGTATAAAGCACTGTCTGACTAATAAACTGGTATCTTAGGTTTGTTTGTTAATCACTGACATTTTTAAGAAAATCATCACTAAAAAACTGGCTTAAAGACAATGTCACTTGTGCCCAACCTACGTTTTACTGCAAAATGTGAAATAAATCAGATTGCCTTTTTTTTTTTTTTTTTTTTTCTAAGTGTGTCAGCTTCATGTAACTATCAACCCAGAATGAGAAAAGACAGCTGATATCAACTGATCCCTTTGAAGTTATTTGTGTTACCTGCAACTTGCTGTTATAACATAAAAGATGAGGATAAATTTGTTACTATCACTGAAGTCAATCATGATGAAGGGGTTACAGTAATATACAGCTCTTCATAGTTTTAAACAAGTATCATTTGTCTTTGTTTACTTTTTTCCTAATGTTTTCTTTCTTTGCCTGTCTCTTAAAATAAAGAGCCCTGACCAGGCCCAGTAAAGCTTTGTGGTTAATTTTCACTGAAACCAATACAGCTGGAAGCAATAATTCCATCTCCTGTGTGGTTCATTTTTGTGTGCGAGTTTTGGTATCCATCCTAGCATTTTTACCCTACTTACTTCTTGTTGGAATGGATTGCTCTGGAGCTCAGAGGGGTAATCCTTGAATATCAGCCAGCTTTCTTTGATCTCCCTTTGCTCCAGGGTGTTCAAGATTCTGGCAAGCATCATCAATTCCAAGGCTGAGCTCAATGCATTCCACCTGTTTTGTCCCATAAAGCACAAGGCCTCTCCTCTCCCCCCTTGCCTTGTCTTCTTGACCTGTCCTTCCTGGAGAGCCCTTATCCCTGCATGGCAGCACTCCAGCCTTGTGAGCCATCTCACCACAGCTCTGTGATCCTAGGGTTGTAGTGCACACCAATCTCCATGCTGCATGCATTAATAAAGATTTTAGTGCTCTGAAACACCTGCAGGATGAAAGAGAAGCTGTGACATCAATGAAATATTAAGTAGATACATTTAAAAAATACTGGTATATGTGTGGAATTGTGAGAGAGATTGTGACTTTTACTTTGTTCTTCTGCACTTAGGAGGTGGTGATAGCAAGTGCTGTAAGGACCCCTATTGGATCTTTCCAAGGATCTCTTTCGTCACTGCCAGCCACTAAACTTGGTTCCATTGCAATTAAGGGAGCAATTGACAGAGCAGGTATGTATGCTTTTTTTTTTCCCTATGACTAAGAAAACCTCAAATGGCTCAGTGTCTTTTCAGTGGCTTGGCAATCAAAAAACCCTGCAATGTCCTGGGTTTTTTGCTTGTGTGGCATTTTTAAGTCTTCCACAAAAGCTGTTTAAGTAAAGTTGACTGTCAGGCTTTGGTTCAATCTAAATTACGTGCTGCTTCTAGGAGCAGAATGTAGCCTAGGAGTATCTGTGCTACTCCAAATGTGATTGAACATGGTAATTGGTTTCCTGGGATGGGTTTTTATGATGTGTGTAAGCTGATGCAAAGGCTACTTGCTGCTGAGACCAGTGGCCTTTCCTTTCCCTGCCCACTTTTTATGAGGGCACACAGGCTTGAAGGGCAGCCTTGTCAGCCTTTTGATGGATTCAATGTAGCAATTTTTTTTTTTTTTTAGGGAAGTGTAGGATTAGGAACTTGGACCCCAGGGCTGTTGCAAGAGATGCAGCAGGAGAACAGACCTCTTCTCTCTGATGGCAGCTTGCTGTGGCCTTGGCCATTGCTAAACAAACAAAACTGTCTTTAGACATAATTCTAGCACAAAAAAAAGTTTTGTGCATTTAGTTATCCATGGAAATTGAGCATCTCAGGTGATTAGTGAGACTTGGAAGTGTTGACTTTAGTGAAATAACTGCAGCTTTTTCTGCAGGATGACAGGGGAGTTATCTTCTGGGAGGGTCCCAAGTTCACCATATTCTGTGGATATGAGGGTAGAGATCTGGAATGCACCCACAGGGGCCTGGGTTCTGCTAGCACATAGGTTGGATGTGGCAAGTTTCATTAGTCTTTAATTGAAAACTTCAATGGGAACCTTTGTCAATAGGATCCTGGATCAAAACAGTTTTGTTTTGTAGGAATCCCTGCGGAAGAAGTGAAAGAGGCCTATATGGGCAATGTCCTGCAGGCTGGACAAGGACAAGCTCCAGCAAGACAAGCAGTCTTGGGTGCAGGTATTTCTTCTCTTGGCACTGGGGTTGAAGGCTTTCTGTCTTTATGTAGCTGGAATCTATTGGGCTGTGAGTTAAAGCAGAGTGGTGGGCAGCCCTTTGTCAGGACAGTCTGTGGGTGCTTTTTTCCCTGTGATGGGTGAAGGGTTCTTGTTGCACTCATGCAAGTGGGATGTTTCTGTCTAGAGTGTTTGCAGAACTTAGAGAATACTGGAGACAAGGCTGGTAATTCTATAGTACTTTACATTAATGATGGATGCTGCTCTGAATGTTTCACAAAACAGACTTTTTTTTTCTTCAGTATGTCATTATTCTTAATTATTACTGGATAAGGAGTCAGTGAGTTTCCTTCAACTCATGGATATGTACAACTCATTTTCCTGTGGAGTCTGGAGCTAACACTGGAAGGATTTACTGTGTAATGTTAGCTGTAAGATGAAAGTTATTGGGTACAGAAATTATTTTCTTTTCCCTTCCTCTGTGGGGGTGGGATTCATTACCTTAGCATGTTTCTAGAGAAGTCTGTAGGTCAGGGAAGACTGTGTACTTTCTTGGATCTGTTCCTGTATATTTTTGAAGAAGCAGGAGCTACTTCCATGTTGGGCAAAGTGATAAATATGGCTCTTTTCTTTCACAGAATTATATAGTGTCTTGAGTTGGAAGGGACCTTAAAGATCTCATTCCAACTGCCCTGCCATGGGCAAGGACACCTTCCATTAGACCAGGGTGCTCAGAGCCCTGTCCAAACTTGCCTGGGGTCTGTCTTGTTACCAGTTGCTAAATTCTGCAGCTTATTTATGCTTTTTCAGCCTTGGCTGCTGCTTAGAGGCAGGGATTGGGGCTTTGGGAACAGGAACAGTTCTGGAGTCCCTCCTTGATCTTCCATTTCCTTACATTACCCCCTATCACAAGTCAATTGTTGGAAGGGAAGAAACAACAGGGGTCTCCAAGAAGGATGGTAATTATGGATGAGTGTAGATAAATGGCACTGGCAGGCTAAATAGTGCAAGCTAGACATCCTGGGCTTAGGTAAAAATTGGTGCCATATGAAATGTTGCTGAAACACCAATAAAATACTAAAGTCTACACTTTAAATAACAACTGTACAAACAACTTTTTTTTAACTCAGGTCTGCCAATCGCCACTCCTACCACAACTGTCAATAAAGTCTGTGCTTCAGGAATGAAATCAATCATGATGGCAGCACAAAGCTTGATGTGTGGGAGTCAGGTATGTGCATTTTGTGCTGTTCTGTGGAAAAAGCCACACAGTTAATGTTGTAGATCCTGTCCTACTAATGACTGTGCTCTTTGATTTGGGACTGTGTTTTGGCTCAGGATAATGAAGCTAATTAGCAAGGGTTTGTTTTCTTTTATTTATGCAACCCTGATTTTATAGTCATTTAAGTATGTTTGAGTTCAAAACAGAAAAGAAAGTAAATACTGTAGTTGGAAAATTCAGATTGTCTTTAGAGCTGAGAAAACAAGGTGGATTGTTTGGGGGGTATTTACATCAACTCTCTACTGCTCTATCCCCACCCCACCTACCAGTCCAGCCCCCAAAATATAATTAAATGAATTTTCAAGCTTTCAGTTTTGAAAAGGTGAAAAAAAATTTATAGACTTAGTTTTTTGGTGACTTGACTTTCAGACAGTGTTAATATTTAAATGAATTAAATACACATATTCAAGCAATGCACTAAAGATCTTTCAGGCTTTTTTATTGTTTTAGAAGAAGCAGAATTTATTGTTGATGAATAAACTTTTTCATTAAAGAGCTTCATGAAGGCGGATTTCTCATCTCTGTCAACTTTCTTACGAGATTTTCTATAAAATGGGAAAAAACTCTGTCACTTGATGAGGGGATAGGGGAATGGATAATTTTCAGTAAGCCATTAAATGCTGTGCTGTAAAGAATGTGGGAGAAGTGTGAATGTGAAGAAAGACATTTCAGTTTTGTTTTTAATTCCACACCCAAAGCATTTTGGCAGCATCTTTGGTTCTTTGAAGTGAAAATATTATCAGTTCAATTATATATATTTTTGGCTTTAAAAATAAGTGGCTCATAAGTGAGGAATACTTTTGTGTGTGTGTTTAGAACAAAAGTAAAGTATTTAAGTTTTGATGTCTCTTCTGTGGAAATCACAGTGTAACTGGAATTAAGCAACTGCTTTATTGCTTTGGCCTTGCCCTGCAGAGAGCAGCACTTTGTCTGGGGCCTGCTGAAGTTGATGGAAATCTTGTCACCAGACTTTGAACCAGGCCCAGAATGTCTTTGTAAACAGCTACATTTGGATTTAGTAATTTATATCCAATGACTTCATGAGAGTGGTTGTGCCTTTGGTTGGTTTGACAGATGTAGGCCATGAGCTCTGAATAGAACTGGAGTTTTCAGCTGAATTAATCCCACAAGCTGTGCTGCCAGTCTCAGCAAAAAGCAGAGACTCAGCCAGTTATTAGTCTCTTAGAGCTATAAATTATGGGGAGGTGGTGGTATTGGTTTGTTTCTCCTGGCTGTGGGCTGTGAGGTATCTGTGGTATGACAGACAGTGATGGTTCCCAGTGGCTTGAGTCAGTGTACCATTATATAAACAATTGTATTGGCTCTCTCTCCAGATCTTTCACTTTATGGAATTGAAATGCCAGGGATTCTTGTTCCTCTGATCTGCTGCTGCTTCCGTATCTCCACTGCCTTTCCAATTTATCTGTCTTTTCAATAGCTTTGTCTCCAGCCTTCTTTCTTTTCTTTATTACTTCATGTCATGTTTCTGCCAGGGTTCATTAACTATCTTCAGTTGTCCCTGTTGTTTGCTTTTTAAATGCTTAAAGTGGTTTTTTTGGGGTTTTTTCCTCTTTCCCAAAGACTCCTCAGAAATATGAGGTGCCCATGCTTAAGCTTTTACTAATATTTTTCCTACAAGAAGTCATGGAGAACACATTGCAAGATTGTAAATTTTGTCTTGTTTCCTTTGGGCAGGATGTCATGGTTGCTGGTGGCATGGAGAGCATGTCTAATGTTCCCTACACAATGAGCAGAGGGGCAACACCTTATGGAGGAGTAAAGCTGGAAGACCTGATAGTAAAAGATGGGCTGACAGATGCTTACAACCATATCCATATGGTAACTATTCCTGCACAGTGCTCATGTACCAATCACAGATAGACCTGGTGCAGATCTGTAGAGCTTGCTGATATTGCTGAGTTGTTATGAAACTGCTTCATCTAGCAAGCCTGGAAAAGAGGAGGAAAAAGTCTTCCATTTCCAGGTTTCCTGTAGTAGCTGTAATGGTGGGACTGGACAGAAGACCAAAATAGCACAGCATTTTGTATGTTAGTAGTTACCTGTCTCTGCAGTCTGAATAGCCTAAAGCAAGGATTAAGAGAAAAATTAATTCTGCTACTGGTAGGTTGCTGTTGCTCCATCTGAGGGAGGGAGCAATCAAGTTGCTTGGTGTCTTTGAGGATACCAGCAGGCTCATGTTTTTCCCTCCCCCAGAGTACATATCTCATATCTCCTGTGGGAAGGTTTGAGTCAGCTGGTGTGCTTACTCATCAGCAGGGTAACTTAAATTGGACAAACAAGAGCAAACTTAGGATGGGTTTGGAAAACAACTGATACAAAGATAGTCAAGGACTATCACCAGGGAAGAAAAGTTTGAAAAGAGAACAGCTACTTTCAGCTTATGAATATTTCTGACCTTTACCAGTGGTAATTCACAGCTGTAGGGCATTATTGATTGATCAGTTGGTGTTCTTGGTGGGCTACAGGAAAACATGTAATGAAGAATATTTAATGTGATCCATAGATTAGATAAAGACCTTACTTGTGTAGGATTTATTCTTTTTGCACTCTAGTGCTTAGGCTATGTGTGAATGTTGAAATTCGTTTCCACACTTTTCCCCAAAATCATTCAGGATTTTGAATGTGAGGATTTTATAGGAATCTGAAGGGTGGCTTTGATAGTTCCCTCGTGAGGAAAAATTCTAGCAGTTGGTTATAATACAACAAATTTTAATAGACTGGGACAGTATGTTGGAACCTTTTATCTGTCTTATAGCAGATGTAGGTTGTTTAGAAAGCCTTTGCAGTCTGTGTGAGAGCATACAAGAAAGTCCATAGGATGGCTTTAGGAACTTGCTTGTGTTTTGGCAATAGCCTAAGCTGCTGGTGCTTTCTGGTTTGAAGGCTTTAAATTCATTAATTACATAGAATTGAACTTGCTTGTTTGAAAAACTGGAGGGACACTGTACTAAAGGGTTTTGTGTTGATTCATTGAGTTTTCTAATGAAATGAGAGGTGGAAAAAGCCTCTTCAAGGGGACATCTTTCCAAGTGTATAATTACAATCATGATTTGCCTATATTAAAAATGTTTTGGTTGTTTCATTCTACTTATTTCATTCCAGTTATTAGAAAAAGGGATACATACTTTTATTTCTACAGTTTTTAGAGATTCTGAAGGCTAATTAAGCCCTGTGTGTTGACCTGTTCTTGTAATCTTTGAAATAGGCAAACTAATAATAATGGAGTGAAAACATTAGGAAAAGGATGTGAACATGTGGTTCTGTAGCTGAACAGTGAGTGATCTTTGGTCTCTGAAGATGCCAGCCCAAAGCACTTTAAAACTTAATTTTGCATGTAGTTTTTTAATTGGAGAAAAAAAAGCCTTGTAAACAAAGTTCCTCTATGACTTTGATCATCTGGATTCAGAAAACATTTGTTAATTCTGACGATTGTATTTCAAAACCGAAAGTTACAATTCGTCGATGACTGTGTAAATCAGAAATGGACATAAAATATTAGTCACATTCAGTTCTGGAAATCTGCTGGTTGAGGTTTTTTTCAGTTGTAGTTGTGCTTTGCATCTTCAGGAATACCGAACCTAACAGGCCTGGTTTTCTCCAAGGGCAACTGTGCTGAGAACACTGCAAAGAAGTTCACTATTTCCAGAGAGGAGCAAGACACTTATGCCATAGGCTCTTACACCAAGAGCAAAACAGCCTGGGACTCAGGAGTACTGAAAAATGAAATAGTTCCTGTCACTATTTCAAAAAAAGGTATTGTGGAAGGGTGTGATGAGATTAATTGTGTTTCTCATAGAAAGCTGTAACATGTTCAGTGCAGACTGTATTGTTTAAACGTGCAAATCTCAGGAACATTAATTTTGATCACCTAGAATTTTCTGTTAGGCAGACTTTCTGGTCAACAGCAGTCAGTGACCTGTCATCTGGTTTTTGTTTTTCAATTTTTCTTTAGTGTTACACACCGTATCTTTTTTTTTTTTTTTGTCTAAGTGAAAAGTTAGCTATTGAATTTAGTTATGGCTTAAGGACATCTATTTGTATCTATTTGTTTTAATTTACATTAAAGAGATGCTCTTTGTCCTTTTTGTTCAGTCACTGGGAAGTATAAATGGATTTGCTGTAAATAAATTTGGTTAAGGAATAACTTTTTTTCAGTTTATGTAAGCACATTTCTTGATGTGCATTTTACATGCATTTGCACTTTTTTACCAAAATAAGTTATTTATATAAGGCAGTATTTAGTCAACTGTTCTACAAAATACTAAACCAAATCTGAATTTCAGGGAAGCCAGATACAGAAGTGAAAGAAGATGAAGAATACAAACGTGTCGATTTCAGTAAAGTTCCAAAGCTGAAAGCTGTTTTCCAAAAAGAAAATGGTAAATATTGTTAAAAGAACTGCTTAACTTTGTGCCAAGTGCAAGGATGTTTTGTCAGGGTGGAGAGTACTGCTCACAAGAGCTCCAATGCCCAAAAACAGACCCTTTAGTTTCAAATGCCTGCTGAGATAAAGAAACATGCTGCACAACAGCATGAATGGCTTGGATCAAAAGATGGTCCAAGAACCTTAAACCAGTGAACACCTCTGTTTGGGACATTTACCTTAAAGAGTGACAGATGAGTTTCTGTTTTGCTGTTGGCTTTGGTCTCTGCCAAGTGTAAACTCTTGTTGCTGTGGAGCTGGAGTGGCTTTAGAGAGTTGCCCTTGTTTCCTGAATCTGCCGCCCTTCATTCACAACCCGTCCTGAGCTGGAATTCTGTAAAAATGCCAGCAATGTAGCTGCCATGGAAGGCATGATCTAAACTGGCACTGGGATAAGGATACAAATACCTGTGGCTGCATTTTTTCATCAAACAGATACCAAAACCAACTCATTTTTAGTTAGTCAGTGCAACAGGTTTTACCCAAGATCAAGACTTCATGTTCAATGAACTCAGGGATAAAAAATCCTTAACAGGATATCTGTGAACTGTTTTGCATAACACTTGCACCTCTGTCTAAGGAATGTTTTACCTTTTCTAGGAACAGTTACAGCTGCTAATGCCAGTACTCTGAATGATGGAGCAGCTGCTTTGGTGCTGATGACTACAGAGGCAGCCAAGAGACTGAAAGTCAAGCCTTTGGCACGGATAGTAGGTATGATTTTTCTTACCTCTAGGAAGGTCCTGGATAATGCTCTCATAGTGTGCTCTCATACTGGGAATCCTGTTTGGTTGGTTACCTGACATTATGGCTTCTTCTTCCCAGTCCAGTCCTTGAAATTTCAAGTGTTATACCAGCAGACTTTTGATCATAAATGCAATTTTCCATACAAAAACAATAATAAAAATTTGAAAATATTGTGTGGCTTACTTAGGGCACTACATTTCAGATGCAGCAATTTCATGGACCATGGTATTCAGAATTTTTTTATCTTGGCAGTGTTTGCTGCTTGCAAAGAAAGAAAATCATGTATGGTAAAACCACAAGGTCTTTTAACACCTTTTGTGATTTTTTTCTTTTTCAGCTTTTGCAGATGCTGCTGTCGATCCTATTGACTTTCCAATTGCACCTGCATACGCTGTTCCCAAGGTAAGAATAAAACTGAGTGGATTTTAGGAAAAAAGAACAGCTGGAATTCCCTTCCACTGCTGGTTCATCCCTTCTTGGTGGGTCTTCTTGAATTAGGATTGAAATTATAATGATGTCATAAATACAAAGAACAGATGTTTTACAGAGGACCAAGGCTAGAATCCAGATCTTCAGAGTTAAAAAAATTTCTCACACTTATTTTGAAAGAGAACATTGTTCTGTATTGCTTTTAGCAACTTTGGACATGTTTACACCTTTGAAGCTTTGCAGCTTGCACGGCCCAAAGGCAAAATAAGTATGGTTATATAAGGATAGACTAGTTCTAAAAGGAACTGAAGAGAATTGTATGGTGTGAGGTAGTACTGTGTCAGTTTAAATGGATTTACTGTAGCAACAGTCTTAGTATTGTGTGATGGAAATGCATCCTTGGCATGGGCTGCTCTCCATTCCTTTTTGGTGAAAACTCAAGTTTGTAGTTCAGTCCCTCTGTTTTGCTTTTTCCTATCTGACAAAGAGGTTCCTAAATGTGAATTTGTGAATCAGAGTAAGGGCAGCCTGAGTCACTGGCTTCAAAAAAGACCTATTATTTCTATAATTAGTTTCCTAATTTTTTCATAGTTGTAATTATTTTTATTATTTCTAGATTCTAAGTGAGACAGGCCTGAAAAAAGAAGATATTGCAATGTGGGAAATTAACGAAGCATTCAGTGTTGTGGTGCTGGCCAATATTAAAATGCTGGGCATTGATCCACAAAAAGTAAATATTAATGGAGGCGCCGTCTCTCTTGGACATCCAATAGGGTAAGCAAAATAAGCTCTGGGTTTTGCTCTGCACAGAGGCATTGTCTTATAGATAAACAAGTTTTATGCAAGTAAGAGTATGTTTGAATTTAATCATTATTATTGATTTGGTTGTGGGATCTGTGTTTCCTTCTTTGAAAGAGCTTTGCTGCATGTAGAGGTACTCCATAATATATATGCAGGCTGACATAGAGGTGATTTCTTTCTCCCAAAGAAACTTTAGCTGTACATACACAAAGAAAAACTCCATGTTGAAGAATCTTTGTGTATTCTTCTTATAGGTTGAGTACTTAATCTATATCGCATGTAACTGCAGACAAGAGGATTGTTTCAGTTTTTTTGTTGGTACTATATTCTGCCAACTGTGTAGGTCAAATTAAGAATTTCCTTTAAACTAAACTATGTTCTTTTGGGTTTTTTTCTATTTAGAATGTCTGGAGCAAGAATTGTTGTTCACATGGCCCATGCTTTGAAACCAGGACAATATGGTCTTGCAGGAATCTGCAATGGAGGAGGAGGTGCTTCTGCAATACTGATACAGAAGCTGTAGCCCAAGTACCATCAGAAACACAGCCTTAAATGCTCTCTGATCAAAATTATGAATGGTAGCTGTTACATCTTATTTATCAATCAGTGGATGAATTCTATAACTGCTATTCTAAAATTTCCTAAAGTATCAATGATTCCTGATCCAGAGACCTGGCTTTTTATTGCTTTATCAGTGCAAGTTTTTATACAGTACAAATAAACAATGTCAAATTTTAATTTTGGCTTGAAACCTGACAATAAAGAATGTTAACTATGGCTCCCTCTGTCACTGACATAGCATTTCTCAAAGGCCCTTGAAAAGGAATTCTCCTGCTGCTACTGGAAACAGCTGTTTTCTTCTAAAAATTATTTGCTGTATTGACAGCAGCTTAGTGCTGAATGAAGATACTTCTTTCCTATGAAAATGAATGGATAATTCACATCTTCTGTAGTACCAAAGTGCCTGGGTTGTAACATTATGGGGGGCAAGAGTTACATTTAGGTCTCAAACAGCAAATTAATCTTAAATGTCACCATCACTATTAAGCAGTTTTTGCTTAAGACAATTTTTGTGCCTGCCCTTCTCCCTCTGACAATTGCTATTAGAACTCAGTGTTTAATACTGGACTCTGTCTTCACAAACAACTGACCACCAGGACTTTTCCACTTAGTATCTGCAAAGCTGGTTGGTGGCCTTAAAAACATTAAGCGAGAGACACAACTTTTTATTACAACAAAAATATTTATTCAAGCTGTAAATGCTATGCAGTATTTAGTTATTGGATGGGTTTAATATAAACATCTACTGCATAATCTTGGTTCCTTAGGAATCCTTGTATTGTATCTGAAACATTGCCCTGTTGCTGTACAGATCTCTTACAAGAAAACTTGCAATTGTTTTTTTTAAGACATCAACAATTTGAGAACAAAGGAAGAAATACCAGTAGAGAAAATTCTGCAGTTTTGGAACAAGGTGTGCTCATCCAGCAAAATGTAGGCTGAGCTCCTCCTGCACCCCTTTTAGAGAGTTTGTGTAATAGCTATGACAACCTTTATCTTAAACAGAAAAATCAGATGCAAATTTATCTGTGTCTAGCTAAAAATTTAAGAGTTAGATAGTAGAACTTCTCAGCAGTGAAAATGAAAGGTGAGGGAATTGACTTTTGCATTAGAACACCCTGTAGTTCTTGTTTAGCTGGTGCTTCAGTTGGGTATTCTTACTGAGGCATGACCCCACACCAATGTACATTGTTTGAAAACAGCTTTTGCATTCACATGGCATCCAACGTAGCAAATACTGTACAGAGAGGAGGCCTGTCCAAATTAAAGTTCTTGTCTGAATGACTGGCTGGGAAAAGCTTCACCAGCTGAGAAAAGCTTTTTGAGGTTTTACTGGCCTTATGTTTAGCTTTTGGTATTTTTGTTACTTTGTTCAAAGCCTTACAACACGGGTTTGGCAGTTGTGAGACAAGAGTGTGAGCACAAGCCCGTCAGAGCTGAATACAACAGAACACTGAGAAGTGGCCAAGGTAGCTGCCCCATCTTAGAGTGGTGAGTGACAAGCACCACCTTTTCACAGACCGGCTGAGCGCTTCGGAGGGGGAAGTAGAGAAAGCAGCAGAACACAGACAACGTGGTCTAACAGGAAATGTACAATCTTTCTTACATTTAATTTACACAAATTTACAGTTTTGCAATTTAATTGGCTCTATAATTATGCAAGTGCTTTTTCAAAAATAAACATACCAACTCAATGATATTTACACTTTGCAACCTGCTTCAGAAACAGCACGACTTTGCTATAAAGTGAAACTTCAGTGCACTGAAAGTGCAACTTGCCCTTTAGAGTTAACTTCTCTTCCCATGCAAAACCTCAGCACTGCTCCACTGAGCTTCAGATGGCCCCACTTCCACTTCTTTTTGTTCATTCATCATAATGCAAAGACAACAAGAACTTGTCCACGTCCATTCCTGCTGGAAAAGAATTTGGGAGCTTCTTTTTCTGTAGGGGAGGAAAGTAACAACTGTGTTAAATACAAAGAACCTGGGGAAACTGAAGAGCCTGCAAGCATTCCTTTCTTCCTCATCCTTCCATCCACCTTGTAGCTGTTCCTGCACAGGTCTGCCCCAGGACAGATCTGCATGTGGCCTTCAGATCTGTCCCCCCCTCTGTGGAATGGAGCATTTTCCAGTCTCAGTGTTTCAGGAGCATGCTAAAACTAAGTATGGGAATTACAAAGTTATACTTATTTTTGGTTATTTACATCCAAATACACCTTTTTCTGTCTCACACCTTGGCTATTTGCCCTTAAATACTCAAGTCAAAGGCACAGTGCTGCACACTACAGACTGGGAGTACCACTTGTGGTACTAAACAAGGACGCAAGAACAGCCTGAACTCTAGTAAGACCTACTTTGATTTTGGCTTAATTCCTACATTCCACCTAGAAACTCAGAATTTAGGAACTCAGTCACATTTTAGGAGAAATAATGCAATTGTCATTGGAACCTGTTTAGAGAGTCAGTAGGAGTTACTTGTGTGTATGTGAAGACTAAACCAATCTTAAGAAAGCTTAGTTCAGAGTACCTTCAAGAGGCAAAGCTGGAAAAACTGGCTAATGTAAATTCTTGCACTATCATCCGTGAACCATTCCATCACAAACAGTATACACAAAGATACCTGATACGTATTTAGAATTTTAATTAAAAGAAGTAGATGTTTGTACTTGCCTTGATTTTCTTTTTTTTTGATGGCGTTGGAGAGCTCTGAACATCTTTTCTACTTGCGGAACGAGAATTTCTCTCCCCCTCGTTCAAGTCCTCCAGCTTCCTTTTCTTGACAGTGCTCCTCAAGGCCCTGAACTGCTGGGTGTTGTCCTTGAGGGGGGTGGCGGCGCTAGTCCTGGCGATGGCGGCGCGCGACAGGATCATGAGGGTGTGCGCGGCCATGCTGACGCTGTTCTCGCTGCCCGTCTCGCTGGCGGGGCTGCAGGCGGGCAGGTCGGGCGTGGCAGGGGCACCATGATGCGCGGCGTGGTGCTGTCCTCGCTGAAGCGCCGGCACGTCGGGGTGCGCACGCTGTCCGTGGTGTCGTCCGTGTGCCTGTCCCCGACTCCAGACGGCGTCCGGGGCACCGGCAGCTCTCCGTTCTCAGCTGTCTTCCCGGCGGGGCTCTGCCACTGCATGTCTTGCATCATCTCCACGTGCTGTTTACTGAACGGGCTGGGCAGGCCGAGGCCTTGGCTGGAAGCTTTGGCAGGCTCTCGCTTCGCCTCCTTCGAGGACAAAGGAACAGACACCGATGATTTGCCACTGCCAGCCCCATTTGACAGCGACCCCTGCTTCTTGTTCAGCTCCTGTACCAAAGGAACCGTCTTCTCATTCCATAAGGCAGCGCTTTGTTGGCCGTTTGAGAGTTTGGCAGTGTCCTGGTTCTTCTGCTTTTCATCAGTATCCCTCCGTAACTCATTTTCTTTGTTTGCTGTCGTCTTGTGGAAGGGATCAGATGAAAGCCCTGCAGCTGCCACCTTCCGCTCGGACTGTGGCTCCTTTGCAGATGCACCTCTGTTGCTACCAACTTCTGGCCTACACAGAATTCTGGGCAATGTTTTGTCTTTGTCTCTCTTTGGTACCTGTGCCTTAGCAGAGGAGGATGCAGCGTCAACAGCTAATAAAGGGTTTTCATTTCTTTCCTTCTGGGATGAACTCTTAGTAGCCTGAATTTGAGTGTTTCCTCCTGGAGTGGGTAGGAAGTTATCAAAGCAAAGCACTCTCCTGTGACTCTCACTCTGTCTTGAATTTGAGCTTGTGCTCTCTGCTGGTGCAACAGGTACGTTCTCTTCTGCTTTCTTTCCTGGTTCTGCACTGGTAAGCTTGTCCAAATTTCCAGTCCTGAAAACAGGATGAAAACGTTTCATTGACATGTTTATTCTTACTGGGCAAGTTAATTTCAGCTTCCACCCATCCCTCAAAAAAGCTCTCTCCATCCTAAATACAACTATTTTATCAATATGTGAAGACCAAGAGTAAGGAATGACAACTACAGAAAGCTCAGAGAAAGCTTTCTTGGCAAAAAGGTATGAAACAGAGCCTGTACACTGAACAATTAGGTAGACTGGGGCTCTTCAGCCTGGAAAGAGAGATCACTTGAGAAGAAATGCAACAAAGCTCTGTGAAGAAAGCCCACAAAAAGGAAACCATCTGCTGTACCTTCCAGTAGAAAAACCAGGAGCATGAAATAGCACTGGTATTAGGTTCAAAACACAACAAGGAGGGCCGGACACTGCACGTAACTAAACCTGAGAACATTTTTACCTTGGGATATTTGTGGATGTTGGTAGTTTACCTGCAAAAAGAAACTGAGCGCATTCGTGACTGGACAGTCCATCCCAGAATACTACTTATGGCTCTGGAGTCCTTGGAGCTTAAATTCCTAAGAGGCTGCCAGAATATTTTGGACAATGTAATCATATGTGTGCCTTGTACCCTTCCTTACGTGCTTACAGTGCATGGCGGGACACTGAGCGAGACAAAAAGCTTCCACTGGGCATCTGGGCAACAACACCCAAACTCCCTGGGGTGTGGTCTCCACTGGACAGCCAGCCCCATTCATGTGAAAAAGGCACCACTGCACTGTGGAAAGAAAAATGCTTCTGCTCTGTCAGCTCATACCACCCCTGTGCCTTCTGCCTGGCCTACACTGCATTTCCAAGAGAAGCTTTGGCATCATTCATCTATGCCTGTAAGGCTCTCCCCCTGCACATAAACCTCTGTGATTTCCAAGATGAAAAGTCAAGTGTTTGGGATGCTAACTTTGGTACCTTTGAAATGGTAGAGAAGGTCTGAGTGGTAACAGTTTGTTTTATTGCCATGAAATTTGTGATGAGACAGAGGGCAGAAAGTGGAAGTAAGAAATTACATCTCTTTAAAAGGAAGATTTTGCTCTCTTTGCTATGCAAAACATACATCTAGAGATCAGTAAAGATGAATTAAAGCTAACAGAAAGCTGAATTATTGAAGTGGTATAATCCAAGATCTTGCTTCTGTGGTTTTTAAAAAATCAGTGCTTTTTGCGTGCATGTATATGGTATAACTTGCTATATAGTTTGGATTTTTTAATAAGTTGACTTTATGTTCATGTTTTACCTCCAATTTTCCAACATTTTAAGTTAATTCTAAACAAGTAGGTTTTTTTAAGTACATGCTATTTTTCCAATAAAAGATCATTTCACCTCTTATATTTAAACTGAACTTCTGATCTCCTCCTACACTCTTTTGCTCATTCCAATATCCTTTTCTTTCAGAAGTCCATTAATGCTAAGGAGAGTTACTACTGCAGCCTTGCTTCCTTCTCTCATTTGCCCAACAGAAAACTAGTACCTACCCCAGGTAGAAATTAAGTTCATCAGTATAAAGTTAGCATGCTGTTGTGCTTGTTATCTTTGCATTCAGTTCTCAATTTTTAAATAACCAAGCAGAGTTCTAATCCACACAGCTGAAACACAGATGCAGAACCCAATCTAATGAACTCTACTGGATCTGGGTTAGAGAATGGTAAAGGCAATGAGACTACACTACAAAACCATGGGTACCACTCATCTGAAAAGAAAAAACAAAGGTTTCAGTCATTTGAATCTCCCAGTAAATGTAACAGGCAAGTATCCCAGCTTAGACTCTGCTCAAACCATTTTTATTTGACAGCTGAGACAGGAGACAATGAAGACAAAGCCATAGCAAATTAACACAGGAACAGTAACAAGACAATTCTAGCATATGCTGCACCAGTCCCTGCACACATCTGTATCAATACTAGCAGACAGGCAGCAGGAAAGGTGGTACTGCTTATGGAAATACTAAAAAAAGCTCCTCTCTTCACCAATACTGGAGGAAGAAATTCAAGATAGGAAAAAGAAAGCAAGTTTCAATACCTAGCACTACTGACCTCTGTGTTCGAGGATTTGCATGGTTCAAAGGCTCAGCTACATTTGGTAACAGTTTTCCTGGAACAACAGATGAAGTATTAATGAATGACAGGTAAATAATTTCACAGTTAGAACAATGACATTTCACCTTGCAGAGAACCAATAAAGAAAAACCCAGCAACAAACTCTGCAGTAATTTGTAACTTTAAACTTTACTGATTAGAAGACCAGCTAAGGTCCCCAACTAAGAAGCAGCTTGCTGTCTACACTTAGACAATACACAGCCCTGGCAAGACAAAACAAACTATCCTGAGCTTGAAAATGCACAGTGGGGATTTCCAAGCAGAAGGAAATTAACACAGGGAACTCTCAGCTATCCATCAGCAAACCAGAATGCAAGCTTTTACAATCCTAGCTTTTATCTTAATTTGAAATTTCATCCTATTTTCATTTTTATGTGTAAGACTACTCTTCTTTAAAAAGGCAGATAGGCTAAGCACAAGTTGTCCTTATAACTCAATGTTTCTATTTTCAATTATGTTTCTCTACCCCTTCCCAACACTGAGAAATGAACATGGCTCTAGTCTTATTCCAATCAACTATTTACAGATGCAAGGCCTCAATGAAAAGAATATACAGAAGCATATGCCTGAAAGGGCAAAAGGAAAACAGACAGTACAACGCAATTTTATATAAACATGAAACATTTCTAATAAATGTTTTTTCTTAATAAAATTTTAGAACTGCTCTTCTAATATCTTCGTTACCATTGTGGCTTAGTCCCAATGGCAGCAGTGAACTACTTAATACTAACAAGATGAAAAATAACCAGAAGCATGAAGAAAAGTAAACTTTTAAAACTGTATGAGGCCCTTGAAACATTACATTTTGGAAATAAGCTTCATGCCAAAACTGAAATTATGTTTTATGTTGGAAGTTCTTTGTAAACTGAGCAAACAAAGTCACTAAATGCAGGTACAGACCTGTCTAAAGACAGCCCAGCAGTTGCCAGGAATAGAAGCAGAGATATTTACAAAACTTTTTTTACTTAGAACTGACTTGTTTTAAGAACCCTCTGCTTTTCTTCTGTCCCTCTCAAGAACAGAAGGCAGGCACCTGTATTAGTCTTGTTTCTTGCTCCAGGAATCTTCTGTGATTTGGGAGGGATGGGGAGCTTTGGGACACTTGCGTTGCACACTGGATTAGCAACAGGCATGTGAAGAACCTTGAAAGAATGAAAATATTCTATTACAATTTACCAAAGCACTTCTTATCACTCTAGCTTTAATTCTGAAAATCTTTATTTGCAATGTGCTACCTGGCAGGCAGGTGCTGAGAACGTATTTCCATTCTGTCCTACTACTGAGAGAGGTATCATTCCCACCATCCCTTGCAAAACTGGCTGCACTGGAGAGGCAATTATGATGGCAGAACCTAAAAAATACCAAAGTGTTAAGATTGTACAGAAACTAAAAATACTTATGTGAAAAGAAAAGCTTCACAACAGGATTTCTTAAAAGTATGTGTGGTCAAAACCTGTGGCAAGAAAAGCTCTGCATTTTTAGAAAAACTTCAGTGTTCTTGCTATAGTGAACTACCAGAAAACAGGGTACTTACCAGTTTTATTTTTAGTTTATAAGGAATTCTTTAGTTAAAGTCTGTTTTCCTTTGTAAGAGGTAGCTCGAAATAAAGCTTGAAGTATGATAAACTACAAGCTATCCTAATGTTTAAACTTTAAATTAAAGTAATTTATAAAAACCAGTAAAAGTAACATTAAATATCTTATTTAGCTGCCAGATACATGGGAATTACAAAATATGGAAACTATTCTAGCACATTAATTGAAAAGTAGAAGAATATTTTCAAAAGTGAAAGAAAACTGTTTCTTCTCTATGAAAAAAGCACTGAAGGTAACAGTTCCATAAAGAAATCCTAATGACAGAAAAGGATGTCACCATAAGACCTTGCATGTACTGGTCTGACTGCACTGGCCTCTGACCTCAATGAAATGACTACACACAGAAATTCAAATTCCAAAATGTTCTTAGTTTTTGAAAGAAATCTAAATGGTGACTACAGCTGGTTTATAGCCATTTTCTTCATTTCAAAAAGCACTCAAAATTTTTATTGCTTAAGTAATAAAAGTGCTTGTTCCAGATTTCAAATAGAAAGAAATAATTATTGCCTTCATATTTACTTAAGTGTACTTCTAATGCAGACGAGATTTTGAAAATGAAACAAAACCAAGGAAGTGATTTGGGAAGGACTGGATACATCTACCCAGTTATCTACACAAAATATGCACACTTATAACACAAAACATTCAATTTATAACAAGAATCTTATTAAAATAGAAACCTGTTTTATTTAGCCAAAGTAATGGAATCCTTTCCAGTGTTAACCGAAATATGATTCCTACATCTAATGCTGCTAAAATTATATAATTTAAGCTTCTGAAATATGAGGTTTTTTTTTTTTCATTGAAAGCAGCCTGATCAATGACTTCTGGTAGTTTTATTTTATTTCTATTAGCAACTGATACACTAAAAGCAAAGTAACTCCTGGATAGTTTCAAGTGGCAGACAGAGCAGTTTAAAAATTGTTTACTTTTAATGCACTTAGGGGAAAAAGAAAAATAACAAGACCACTGGATAAACACCACATTCCCAGTAATTTTCTAATAATGAGATTACCCTGTGGGAAGTTTGGGGAGACAGTCTGGTTTGCTGGAAATGCATTGCTGGATCTGGGAGGAGTCCGCAACTGTTGTACAGCTGGAGCTTGGGAAGTCAGTGGCATAGAACTGCCAGGCAATACAACTACATTTGATGGTGTTACAGCTGCCCCTAAGGTTGCTGGATCAGTCATACAGGTGGCTATGTAAAGGTTGCTTGAATTCCCAAAAGCTGTGCTTGTGGCTGGCATCAACTGTATAAATCCCCCTTCGTTGGAAAGATGAGTTGAACCTGCAACTGAAAAACCAGTGCAGTCTTCATTCTGAGTGTTAACTGAGGTTACCACAGGATCCTTAGGTCTAAGCACAAGAAGATTCTGCTCTGCCACAGCTGAATCCACATTTTTTTCTGTCTCTTCTGAAGTCAGACATTTGGGCAGGCCTGCAGTTTTGGTTGGGGATTTGGCTGGAGATGACAATATTATAGTAGGCAAATTTTCTCCTGTGATGCTGGAAACAGCGTTATTTAACTCTGTGTCTGATGCAATAAACGGATCATCACTGATGATGATCTTGAGGGACATTATATTAGAAGGATCAACATCCATTGGTTGAGTACTAGAAGATACACTGGTTATACTTTTGGCCTCAGCACCTGACTCATCTGTTGAGGATGCAGTTTCAGGGAGAGGAGAGTGGCATATTTCAGAGGTAGTAAGATTGTTTTCAGTGGATACTACAGAAGTGTCTGTACATGCATTATCATCAGAAGAGAAATATAAATTATCAGTGTCTACTTTTGTAGAAGATAAAGGTTCTTGCATCTCCCCTTGCGTACCCTCTGTGTTTGACAGTCCTGAAGGGAGGTTAAAATCTTTCTTACAAGGCTTATCAAGTGTATGCTGATCATTTGAGTAAGTTTTGTTAGAAGCATCAACAACTTCAAGCTGCAACTCTGTTTTGTCAAGATCCGCGATGTCTACTGCAGATCCCACAGCACAGTCTGCCTGTGTGCTCTGGTCCTGATGGTCAGAGGGGTGGCTGGAGCTCTCCTGTGAAACACCAGGCAAGGCAGCTGGATCACTGGTTACAGTCTGTTCTTTTCCTGCATCTGCTGATGGGCTAGAAATAGATGAGTTGTTTTGTCTCAGCAGTGCACTGTGGCCAGGGCTCCCATCAGAAGGGCTTCCAGAAAGTCCTTTTTCAGACAGTGATGTATTTGGTGATAATGGACATTTACTTCCAGAATCAGTTTTGTTTTCACTAGCTATAGCATCCTCTGCCACTGAAATCAAAGGAATCTGTGGAGTACTAGAATGAACATATTCTAAATTAGGACTACTTTGAGAAGTATCACTTGGTGGGCTCTTTTCAATTTCCATAGCACTCTCACTTTCAGATACTAACGTAGATGACTCTTTTGTAACATAGGTGTCTGCACAGTGTTCATTACATTTGCTATCAGAACTTGGATCCTTGTTAGGCTCAGTCAAACCAGACACCGAGTCAAAAGCAATTTCAAGCTCTCTAATATGTTCAGGGGTAATGGCTGTAAGTTCTTCAGTCTGCTTCCCTGCTCTACTGTTTGCATGCAGCTGTTCACTGGCTGGATTTTCTGGATTTTTCTTAACCATATCATCATCATTAATGCTGGTCTTCAAGGCACATGATGCTTCTCCTAATTCAAAGCCTTTACAGGATAGTGGTTCTCTAGAATTATCACCTGTAAAAGATAGAATAAACTAATTCCGTAATTATTAGAACAGCTGATCCTTTTAGAGCATTTTAGAAATAACTATCAGTTCAACAGAAAACTGTTTCACATGAAACTAAGGGGGAATAATGTTACTCATCCTTACATCCAAGTTGAATGGAACATATATAAAACATACATACACTAGATAATCTGGAGAATTAGTTTGTACATTACTGTACATAACATGTATACATAACATGTATATAGCTCAGGTCACTAAATCAGACACCCAGAAGCACAGAAACCATCTCACGATAAAAACCTCTTGGCTTTTCTACTCATACACTTTTACTAAATACCTGCTACTCATAGATTATTGTTAAGAATAGTGAAGACAGACTAATGTGTTTTCTGTCCAGAGTAACACTCTTTTTGTGTATTAATTAACAGATACGTTACAGAATAGAGACAAAAGATCAATATGGTTAAATGTAAAATATTCTCTTTATGTGCTCCACAATGGATACTGCAAAGTATCCATTTACTGATAGTCTGTTTGCATTAAGCAGCTTATCAAGTACAACTTTTAAGTACACTGATGGGACTACTGTTAAATTTAATAGATTGAAACTTTGTAACAGACCAGGCGCATCTGTATGTTCATGCAATGTAAATGTTCACATGGATATTACCAGTGAAAAAGAAAATTCTGAAATGTACTAATTGTCTGAAAATATTTTCATAATGAAAAGTTAACAGAGAAATCTTAGAGAGAAAAAACAAAAACTTACATCTGTTAATTTCTTCTGTTCCTAAAGAGCTTCCAAATGTTTCCAAGCTATCCTCACCCACCAGGATTTCATTTTCTACTCCATTCCGACCAGAAATACCAGCTGGTAAGTTCTTGTTTGCCTTGCTCTTTCCTATTTTCAAAATAAAGCATGAAGAATGGTTAAATATGTAGTTTTCCACATACATGTCATCGCTACCTTTTAAATGAACCACAGTGTAAAGATCTCATTATGGTTAATGTGAGGAAAATTTTACAACAGCAAACAAGTATAAACTATCATCCTTCAGACCTGGAGAGTCTAAAATAACAGCAATAAAACAATCACAGACCCATAACATCAGCCACAGGAAAATGCTGTACTTTATAGCTGTGTATAAATGTACCTAAGAATCTCATTCTGTATTAAGGCATATCAATGCCATTTCTCTTGCAAGAGGCAACGCTTGGGAAAGCTCATCATTCAGGATGCTTTACAGTAACAGTACAACTTAGTACAATGTAGCCTACCATAATCAAACCAGTCAAATAGAGCCTGAAAAGCTGGATCTGATTCTGTCTGTTCCAGAATGTCCTGGATAGCCTCTTCTGACATATGAATTTCACCCTGAGAAAAGATATGATATACAGAACTGTTAGACAGTTACTTCCATAACTTAAAAACAGACAAGAATTGTTTTCTTTTGTTTTTAGTTCTATTACTTCTGCTCAGCACAGAAACATTAAGACTAATGCTGGGAACATTTCTGCCACAAATTTTATATCTGTTAAAAAAATCTTAGTGACAGAAGTTTAAGAGAGAAGGTTCTCCAAAACTCAAATGTGTCTGTCAGACACATTACCCCACCATGTGTATACTGGAGTATTCTCTGCATTAATGGCCAGCACTAACCAAAAAGGATGACTAAATCTCAGGCTACACTGTAAGCTTATGCATGTGGTATGGAAGCTGCGAGCCTGTACAAGAAAACCACAGGTTAAAAAAAAACCCAAATTAATCCTAATTTCTTAGGTTTGAATATATAATGTATCTAGAAGCCAACACTAAGCAAATGGAAGTTTTATTTCATACACTCATTACATGGTCTATAATACAGCCTCCAACTACTTCTTTGTGGAAGGCATTTGGAAAGTACAGCTACATGGGACAGTGCTCTAGGGTTCCAGATTCAAGCTGACTTCTGTGGCAGCCCAGGAATAAAATGAGTAATGAGTAAAATCCAGTACAGACTCAAGTGATTAAATACAAAGTTTCTGCTGCCTTTCTGGACACCCTCTAAGCACTCTATAACCTTCGACATGGTGGTTTTAAGGAGGGATATTCCATGTTATATCCTTGATTTTATCTCAGCAACTCCAAACAAACCAAGAAGCTGCTTTGATTTACTTCTGCTTAGAAGAATGGAATATAGCTTTTTAGCTCTGTATTTTGACAACAACTAACCTAAAATCACCAAGCAACAGCAGAACAGCATTTATAAACCAGACACCTCTACTTCATGAACAGGGAACTGCCTCTACTCTTATACCTTTTTCATGAGGGCTGTTATGATTGTCATCTCCCTCATTAATTCCCTCTTTAATTCTGTGATTGCCAGCTTGAGGATTATAGAAGAATGTAGAACACTATAATTATGCTTAGTTTGTAGAAGCAGAATGTACATTTCCTCCAAAAGCAAGAAAACACTAAATTTGAAGAAAAAGCATCATTATTTAGGCTCCAAAAATAATTTCTCTTGCTACACTAAATGATCCATGCTTATCTTGGAGCAAATCACAAAATCAGATCAGATTAAATGTATCTGGAGACAGTAAGGTATTTTAAATTATTTTTTCTTCCTTAAGGCTACTAATTAGATCCCCAGTCTGAAGCTGGTAGCCAATTACTGGTATGAAAGATTGAGTGAGAAGCAGGCAGTTGGTGCCTGGACAGAATTCTTAAATCCAGTCTAAGGTTACCAGCTAATTACTGCTAGAAGCAATCCCACTCCCTTGGCTTCGACCCTGCTGCATGCCTTGGACAGGCACTGGGAATGAATTCAGAATGCTAAACTGGCACAAAATGAGCTCCTGCAGAACACCAGTGTCTGGCCAGCTCAGCTCCCCAAACCTGCCCAGCCCCACATAAGGTCAGAGCTCACACTCTGCAAGGGCAGCTTTGGAGCTGCCCCTGCACAGAGGGGAGCAAAAGGGAGGCTCAGCTGTTTGTGCTGGCAAACAGAAACAAAAAGAAAGGACAGGAAGAAGAGAGAATATCCTCAGATGTCAGAGGTTCAGCACAGTTCCCATAACAGATCATTCTCATATGTCTGGTGTTAAAAACAATGTGAACAGGGCAATCTACACCTACCTGAAGTCCAAGGATTTCATCAATCGAAGTCTCCTGTTCTGTGGGACCACTGTCTGTCTGTTTAGGGGCCTGAGCAACACTGCCATCACTGCAACACGTATGTCATTAGTTCAAAACTCAAAAATAAATCAAATAAGAACACATATGAAGTTTATAGGTTCCTTTTATTACCTCCCCAGGATTTTGTTAATGTTCTCAGCGAGTTTCTCCTGAAGAGATTTGTTGCTCAAGATTTTTTCTCTGGCATTTTCAATAACCAGTTGCTGGAAAACAGTTTTAAAGTGGTCAGGCCCCTATTTTTAACATCACTAGAAAAGAAACATGAATTTCTGACTGGCTGGTAAAAAATAATTAAAAAATCAATTCAAAGAGAGAAGATTTTTATAACAGAGAGTCATATGTCACTGCATTACATTGCTAGGAAAATCAACCCAAAATATTCCTGTACTTCTATTCTCCTAAAGTACAGCAAGGCTTATTTTGCCTTGGAGTTTCCATTCTCTAAAGAATTACTGTGTTTTGACAGCCTACAGGTATTTTAGCAAAGCAAATAAAACAAGAAAAACGAAACTCTACATAGCCATGTCAACTTTATGCATTTAATACACACAAGAGCTACTTCAAATACAAACCAATACATTTATCCTCTAAAGGTAATTTCTGTAAAAACCAAGAAGAACAATATGGTAAAGACTAGTTCTCTTGAGATGGAATTTGTTTATTAAATGTAAATACCCTCTGTAGGCATATACTCACTGGGAAGTTACCATCAATTAATTCTTCTAAGGGCTCACTTTCTTTTTCTACTTCTGTTTCTTCAGAGTCTTGAGAACTCCTAGTTGCTGAAAGAGGTCCAGATGTTGCAGTACTTTTCCTCTTCTGAGATTCACTGAAACATTCCAGGAAATTTATGACGTAGTTTATTAGAAAATTGCAAACAGTAGACCTAACGGTGAGTAAATCAAGTACTTCTCTTCCTTCTTAGTAAATAAAAGATCTTAATTGCCAGAAGATTAACTACATATTGGAAATACAGTAAAAGCTGGTACATGTTTTATTATCTCTTATGCATCTATTGTGTCTGCCTTTACAGAAGTTATAAATTTAGAGATTGTAGGTAAACAGCCCAATGGCAAATTGAATTCCATGCCCACTATTCAGCATTTACTGCCCCTCCACTACATGTAACTCTAACGGGTGGCACCAGTTAATGGATCCTAATCAACTGCAACTCAAACTCAGGTTTCGGCACTACAACTGAGAAAAAGGAGCACTAATTTTCAAAGAAGAAAACAAATGTTCGGTTCTGTAAGAATTTAGACGATAAACAGGAAATGTAATATTTTTATAGGAGACAGTGTAGGCTCTTCTGAAAACATCTATCATCAGTGGCACTAATATTACTTATATAAAAAAAATCAAGACAGATTAGGAATGACTTGGGGAAAAATGTACATTTGAATCAGAGAATAAAAAATGAAAACTAGTGTAAGATGAGTTTTTCACACAACTTCTAGTGCAAATATTAATACTTTTCTGACAAAATGTATTCAACTCAATAGTTTTGCCAAGTTAAATGCACATTTTTATCAATATTAAGAATTTTCATAACTGAAAAGGACATTTTGGAAGGAGTACCAAGTTTCAGCTCCAAGATTATTTGCCTATGTCTAATACTGGAGTAAAGACAGAGTGTACAGAAAGAAGCATAAGTAGCCTCCTATCAGTCTACTCTTAAACTCTTTGACTTTCCTTTCCTTTCCTTTGTGGAACATCAAACACTGGCCTCCCTCAGCAGATCTCGCATTTGAAACACTCCACCACTGAAGAAAATTTACACTAGAGGTTAGAACACTGCATCATTTCTAAACAATTAAACAAAAAAAACTACCCAAACCCAAACCCACATCCCTGTTTACCTTTTTCGCCTTCCTGGAGAAAGCAAGTTTGAATGAAGCTTTCGTTCTTGTGATGGTGGAACTTGAATGTGTATGAGACCTCCTGCTTTATAGAGGGAAACAAACAACAAACAAACAAAAAAAAAGTCATAATGCCAATACCTCTTCCAGTGACACTATTAAAGCACTATGAGATCTACACATTACTTACTATCTTGCAATCAATTCCTGAAAAGTCATACAAAATAATTTGGTATTATCCTGGAAGAGGACCATTTCTTTTAAGCATATCCTGAAACTGATGTCCACTTAATCTGGATCATCCCTATCCGATGAAACAAGTTATAGGGGTGAGGGTGAGAGCACAGAACAGAATAACCACAAATTAATGCACTTCTGATCTCTGAACTCACATTGGCAAGCAAGTATACAAGAACCATTTCTCTTTTGGGCACTATTTTCTTTTAATCACCTACACCAGTCTGGAGAGCTGGGGAACAAAGCATGAATTTTCTGGAACTTTTTGGTGGAAGATGGTTAGCCCCGATTTTAGAAAACTTCCATCGACAGCCATATATTTTCCACAGAAGAAAAAAGGTTTAAAAATTTTTGCAACTTACTGTTGATCTTGTTTTCTTGAGTTTGTGACTGATTCACAAACAGTGTATTCAGTCTTGTCTGCAGCATGCTTTGATTTATTGTTGGCCTGTGAATTACTTGAGGAGGTACAACAGAAGAGGAATTCTGTGGCCCTGACTGTTGGGCTACTGACAACAATCCTGAGTTTGCAGGAGCTGACTGCTGAAGCATTCTCTGCCTTTTCATTTCCACAATTCCACTTCTTGTACGCACTGGAAATGAAGACATGATGAAAATATATGATAAAGGAATTTTAAAAGATTGATGATATTCATACACAACCTGTTTAAAAAATTTAAACAGAACACCACCCAATCCAGTGAATCTCAAATCTGGGAACAATCACTATCTATATGTCACACTCTCTTATCTTATACAGTAAAAATACCACAGAGAAAAACTCACTTTTAAGTAAACTAATTTTGCTTTGTTGATGGTTCGTTTTCAGTTTTTGTAATAAAAGAAACAACTCTAGATACAACAAGTACGTTTTTTATTTTGGCTGGATATATGTTTGTATTCATAACAAATACTACAAGATTGCGGTATGTTTTTATGTTCCCCTTCTATAGAAATCCAACTGCATTAGAATTAGACTGGCTATGTTTTCAGTTTATCTATGAACTACAAATTAAGTCAGCAGTTTCAGGAGTGAAGCAGCAGTTTTAAATCTTTTAACCATGTAAACTTCCAAAAAGTTTATTCAGCAGAGAAAATGGAGAATTTAAGCCCCTTGCAAAAAGCTCAGCTTTTCTTATTTTCCTTTCCTGGTCATTACAGTAATCCACAGACCACATAGAAGAAACAGACATGTTATTAATGGCTGCAGAGGGCACCTATTTTTTGCCGAAACAGATAATTTTAACATAAAACCTACTGATCCCATGGAATGGACTCAGTTACTTACTCCTCTGATTGGAAGAAAATCTGAAATCTGAATTCTGCATGCTCCTAAAAAATAAAGGAAATTACATAATTAATGGAGCATAATGGAACCACTCAGTTACACAGTGTTACAGTACCTGTCACATGGTTAATGTCAGTCTGGTCCTAACCACACATTCCTTCAGAAAAATCCATTGATTGCTATTTTTATTGTTTCCAACAATGATCACAGGTTTTTCAAATAAAGCTTACTGTTTCATTTTTGATCAAGTAACCACATAGGTTCCAGATTCTAAATGAGTCATAGTATATTGTTTTATTACAGGAAGGCCACATGCTCACACTAACACCCTCCTTGTCTGCTAGCCCCACCTTAAAATCTTCAAATGTCTGCTCAACTATTGACTCTCACATATCCATCTTTTTCACTGTCTCTCAGAGGAAACAAGAGAGCTAAACCATTCTCACACAATGATAAGGGGAGTTGGCCAACATAGAGACTTACTTTCTTAAAACTACATTACCTGATCTGAGAAAGTGTATAGTCTAATTTTTTCCACAGAGATGACATCATTGCTGGAACTTCATTTGTTGTTTCTAAAACGAACCATAAAAAGAAATTGATGCCCAAAACTGATACACACTGAGAAAAACGTAAAATCACAAGCAAAATAATAATTATGGAGTGTTTCAGACATCATCTAACTTTAGGTGCCTAGTTGCCTTTTTAATATTCTGTTAATTAAAGAGCTCTAACTCCTAATTTAAAGACTTTTGATTGATATGGATACAGTTCTGGTTTTAAAGCCTTGATGAAACTGAATTAATGACTATAATTCTCAGTGGAATTTACACACAGTGTTGACTCCTCAGCAAACACATGCTAACCTAACCCACGCTAACCCCTCCAACTCACTTCTGGAAACGGTATTCATATTCCCAAGTCACTGTTGTGCCTTTGAAAATTATAGCCTGGCAGACAGACCTTTAAAAGTAGTATTTATTTTATCATATTGCCCAAAACCATTTGATCTTTTTGAAGCATAAAACATTAAAAGCGTGATGGAAAAGATAAGCAAACAGTTCCATTTACTAAGTTTTTCAAGATGCCGAGTACAAAGCATTTTGAAGGAAGTACGTCTGTGTCTTAGTAATCATTTCTGTCAAACCTAGTGTGAAAGGAACAAAATGTTCAGAAATGTTCCATATATGATTTTTAAAACAAAGCACCACTAAAATATCATCATGCAACAGATATCAAAAATCTGTAAGTTTTGGCAAGATTCAGAAGCTTGACAACTGCTTTCAAAAACAGCAAATGCTTCAACTCTGTCTGTAGTATTAATGCAAAATATTAAGTAGTTCTGAAATTATTTTAGTTATTCTTAAAAATGAGACTAGAAATATTTCATACCATAGGACTCCTCCTGATTATTTAATAGAATCACAGAATACGTCAGGTTGGAAGGGATCTGTAAGGATCATTGAGCCCAACTCCCTGCTCCTCACTGGGCTACATAACTAAACCATGTGACTAAAAGCATTGTCCAGACTCTCCTCAAACTCTGACAGGGCTCAGTGCCATGACCACTTCCCTTGGTAGCCTGTTCCAGTGACTGACCATCCTCACAGCGAAGAACCCTTTCCTAAGGTATAACATGAACTTCCCCTGACACAGCATTTCATTTTCTCACATTCTGTTGCTGGTCACCAGAGAGATAAGCATCCCCCCTCCGACTGATAGTATAAACAAGAAACAGTATGATTTTACAAGCATAAACCCACACATTTTGACCATTTTATTATATCTCTATGCTTTTGAGATATAGAAATGCTCACATTTGAAGTGAAACTATATGCTGGCATATGCAAACTAAGATAATTAATTACTTTTGCTCACTAGATGTAGTGGCGGTATAATATGGTAACCTTCAAACTGTAGCTTAAATGGGTGATTACTCTTAGACCATATATCTCTTTCTCAAGGAGCTCACAACAGATACATAAAATAAAACATCACCTCATTCTGAAGGCTTACCTTTTGTTTTCATGGCTACATATTCATTAAGAATAGTTGTCAAGTTTTTTCCACACAGTGACTGGAAAAAAAAAACCAAACTGATCTTAGAATCCTTACTAATAATTTCTACTTCATCTGCTGTATCACATCATATTTAAGGAGTTCTTTAGCAGTCTACACCATGCTGACCCTCAGCACAAGGTACTGGGTAGAGAGCAATCAATGGAACAAAACTCTATTATGTATCCAAAATGTGAAGTACTCTATCTCAAGGCACAACACTGGTAGTGCCGTCTGACCTTCCCTCACCTTTTTTATTATGGGATAAAACCATGAAAATTAGATGATGGAGAGCTGCAGCAGACTAATAAGCATGTATCATGCTGGAAAACAAAATGCACTAAGGTGCAAACATGAAGGAACTTATGTCTGAAGCAATATTTTAAAACTGTCACAGATTTAACCTTATAATGTTTACTTGTCCTGTTATTTGAGGTGACACAAAGACAATTAAGATTTTAAAGTTACCACTATCATCTGCTGTACCTTCCTGTCTTGTTTGTTAGTGGGAACTCTCCAAGACATGACAAATACAGCCCTTTATTGCACGTATTTGAGCTGCAGTAAGAATTTTGTCTTAGATATCATGAAATCACTTTCATGTGAATAATTGGAAAAACATTTCTATTGAGAAAAGGATGATTATAAAAAAGCTTTATTAATCTCAATCTATTTACATTTGGGTTTTCTAATTTTTGCTGGCCACAGCTTGGTTCTCAACTCCCTACCACAAAGGACTAAACACTTGTAAATAAAATAAATTCAACAGTTTGTGTTGAAAAGGTGCATCAAGAAGATGCACTTTGGATTTCAGAAAAGACTTCAGCAAATTTTGAATACTGTGGACAGAACTCCAGACCATGAAGAATGAAACAAAAAAATATGAAGAGGACACACACATAAACTCTAAAATTTTTATACACAGCAGTACCTAAACCCTGTAAATTGCACAGTATAGTAAAAATTCCATTTTGTACATTTGTTAAAAATGTGAACTATCTAATTATGCTCTAGCTCTACACATGTATTTACAGATGTGTCTACATACTATTTATGCTCACCCAAAATTCCACCTTTCATCCAGAACAATGCAGATGATAACGAACAGAGAGGAGGCCGAACACAGTTTTTGTCAATAAAATTTGGTAATTTAGATAAATCTTTAGGTAAGTGCCTTACCTAAATATTTACAATGCACCTGAAATGGAACATATTGGCTGCAATGTCTAGAATAGGGAAGCGACCCTGAGTAGACTACAAAAGCAGCTCTGAAATCAATAAAACCCTTGTGACAACATCCTTCTGTAAATCAACCTCAAAGCTGTAAGGCAGACTAAGTTTAATATGCTGAAACCAATTTGCATATTTCACACTTAAATGTTTCTTAGTAACATTAAATACTAGAAACCAAATAACTGCTAATATCAAAGGATGAAAAAACAAGAAAGAAATCAAGTATCACACATTTTAAGCAACATTTGAGAATTGTTACATTGAGAAATCCCCAATATTGTTTTCCATGGATGCAAGACAATATAACTTTCTGCACTGCAAAAACAAACTCACCAGCAAACAGGCTGGAATAAAACCATCCTCTGTACAGTGCTCTGCATATTCTTTCAAATCTGAGCTTTCCAGAATAAATTGATGGCAGGTAGCTTGAAGATTTTCCTGTTGCAAATAGCCTGCAACAAATCAGATGGAAAACGTTGCTATTTCATTAATTACTTCTGCTCAATAGGTAACAAAGCTGCACGCATTGTTGGAATAATCCCATAAAAATTTCTATGTAAGAAAAATAAAGTGATGTTATTTTGACAAAACATATGACATATGTTCCTATTGGATATTTAACAGTTAAAACCCAGAAGAGCAAAAAATATAGATTGGAATGACACTGTATTTACAAAGTATTCAAGACTGGAAGTGAGGCAATATGAACAAATTTTGCTTTATCTTTAGTACACACAAGAAAATAAAAGCTCTTGGCTCAGAAGGCTGACAAACCCTCATATAGGCTGAACCACACTATTTGATACTTTAATGGAAATCGATGATATTTTGTTAACAAAATGCATGGCTATGTGAGAGTAATTCACACATTGTACTGTTTCAAAATAGGTAAAACTTGTACAGCTGCTGCCAGAATGGATAAGATTTATCAAAAATATTGGTATTGTACAAAAATTAGTAACAGAGGGTTTTTTTCCCCTCACAAGAATTTTCATTTAGGATAGATGTACTAGATGCAAATTGTGTTCTCTATAGCCTAAACCTCAGTAGTACCATCACAGAAAACGTACTAACTTCCAAAATTCCACTCCTCATCAATTATGTTCTGCTTTAATCAAGCTTTTCAAGTCTGCTTTAATCTTCAAACATCTTAAACACTAAAAGATAGAAACAGACCAATCTGAATGAAGGATTCTAGAACAAAGAATCACAAAGAAAATGTTTCTTCTTTCTCACTTTTAAAAGAGCTTAGCATGGAACGCTTTAAAGATAAGATAAAACACATGCCTAGTTATACAATGTAGGATACATATACATCATTTATTTCAATGGACCCCCAAAATGGTCCACCCCAGTTCATGAATGCCTGGAGAAAAATGTGGCCTTTAAATGAGAACAAGTATCTTTCAGCAGATCTGAGTATAGCTAAAGAAAACAAATCGTATTTCAAACATGCAAGCCCTTGTTCATGTCTTCAACAAGTAGGCAAACTTGAAAGTTAAACACAACCTGGGAATAACCACTGTGAATTTAATCACAATGTATGAGCAGGCCTATCTGACAGAAAATATTAGTGTTGCCTGTGGAAAGAAATATCCTATTTAATTTTTCAAATACATTTTTCTGGAAAAACCTCAAGCCACAAGTGGCTGAAAGTGTATTTCTGGTAAACACGCTTACATCTCGCTGTTGTCCAGGCTGGAAGATGGGGTATTAGGCTCACTGGAGCTCTGATCTGTGCTGGTATGACTGCTCTTACAATGAAACTTACCTGAACACTTACTCAAAAAGTTGCAATTCTTCTTTCTCATACCTACTACACAAGTATCACAAGGGGTGACCAAATGCTTGCATACAGGCACGTTTTACACACACCAATTTCCTGGTAATAAAGCATTCCAAAGGCCAAAAATGCCTGTGCAGCTGACCCAAAGTGCTTGTGCATAAACTGTATAATGACACAGGACATGTGGTCCCTAAGGTTGCCAATATCAAATTAAAGGCACAAAAGGTGACATATGTTTTGAATGTATGGAAATTTTTCAATATTTTGTTCTACCTTAAGAAATGTCTAACTTATAGTACACGTTCACTCTATCAATTAGGAAAAGATAAATGTTCTTATGCATTTTCCTGTGTGTGAGCTCAGCTTATCATTTTAGTTTTGTTTCTTTAACAAATATTCATCAGCCTTCACAGCACCAGAAAGATTTGGGGGGGCTTGGGGGAAGAAAGATGGAAGAGCTGCACTGGGAAGCCTGTTTACCTGCTGAAATTCAGAGATGCCTCACAGAAGAGGAATCCCTATTAGAGAACAGAAATGGCTACAAGGAATATCCTGTTCTACAACCTTAGGTTGCTCAGAGGTTTGCCAGACATGATGCATGTTCCACGCCACAACAGACCCAAGATAGGATGGATCATTCTCAGCACACAGGATGTTGCCAAGATTGTGTACTACGTCTGCAAGCTTCTGGCAAGCACACAAGAGAAGCAATCCACCTGGAAACTTGTAACTTCACCAATCTTGTTTGGAGGAGTGCAATGAGAGATCTCACTCGTATGATTTCAAATCTTCCTTTACAGGCCATGGAGTTTCTAAAAATCCTGTTACTTTACAGTAATAAAAAAACTGCATCTCTTAGTAGCCCTATTTCTCAAGACAGTAGCAGATATTTCAGGTAGCATTTAAAAATAAATTGTGCTGGGGGAACATGGAAGAAGAGATTCAGCTTTAATGGCTTTGGATTTCAAAAAACTGTGAACAACTGAAAACTGAATCTCACAGGGCAAGCCGCCAGGAAATCTTGGCAACCTGTGCCAATAGGTACTTACGTGTGGGACTGAAATATGTGGGTCATATTCTTGCTTACCATCGACTTGTTCTCACCTTTGGCAGGATCCAAATAATCCAAAGCATAAAGTAATTTTAAAAAACGCAGTCTGCTACCAACGTCCTGAACACGCTTACGTTGTGCTTTCCACAGACCCTGACCACGCCTGAACTCTTAGTGCACCCTCAAAGGTGAGTGAAACACGGCCGGAAAGAAAAACCATCTGACCCTTAACGTAGCCTTCCCTGGCATTTTGGGTCACCCCTGAACTCCTTCTGTAATCAGTACCTGTTTAAGCTCTCAGTCTGCAGGTGGACACCGCAGACCACCGCGTTTCCCTGGACTCGTGCAGAGCCCGAGCCCCAGGCACGGCCGGGGAGCGGCCTGGTCCCTCAGGACCGAATCCCTCAGGAGGGAGCTGGGCTCGCTCCCCGACAGAAGCCGGGCAGGGGCGGCGTGGCCAGCCCAGGGGCTGCCCGCTATAAGCCCCGGCAGTGACAATCCCAGCCCGGGAGGACTAAGAGCCGCTGCCGGGGGTCAAGGGCGGCTCCGTGTCCCGCCGCGCCTCGGGCGGCTGACAATGCCCGGCAGAGCCCTCCCGACGCGGCCGGCGGTCCGCGCCTCACCCACGCATCGCTCCGTGCCTCCCGGTTCACTCACCCAGCACTAGCCGGGCCACGTCGGACGGCAGCAGCATGGCCCGAGGCGGTGCGGGGCACGGGCGGGCGCAGCTCGCCGAGCGCAGCCGGCCGCCCCGCCACCCAGGCGAAGGCGCGGAAACTCCGCCAGCCAGCGCCGCGCCCGGCCCCTTCCGCCGGAACCCGCTGCGGCCGCTCATCCGCTTCCAGGTCCGCCCGCACCGCCGCTTCCACACGTGAGCCGCGCTCCGCTGCGCGGCGGAGCGGCGCTGCGTGCGCCCGGCCGAGGTGGGGGCCGGGCCGGCCGGGTCTGGGTCCGCTCCGCTCCGGTCCGGGCGGGGCGGGGCGGCCCCGCTGCGGGTGCTGAGGGGCGGCTCGCGGGCTGCGGGCGCCGGCGCGGGGGCGGTGGCGGCCCGGGGTTGCCGGGGCCGGAGCTGCTGCTCGGCGCTGTGTCCGCTGTGCCGGGGCTCCTCCAGCGCCTCAGCCGGCTCCCCTCCGCCGCTCGTGGGGGGTGCGCCTGCCTGCCCCGTGTCATTTGTGTCGCGGGTGAAGGTGGCCGTCGTGTGGAAAACTGTGAGAGAAGTACGTGGATTCATTCTTGGGAATTTCTCACTGCCGCTGCTATGGCTGTTGAAATAGCAATAAGTACAAACGAGAGGGCTGTATTCTTGAATGCCCAGGCCCTGTTGCTACAGTTTTGGATCAAGCACTTCAGAAACCACTGGTGTTTGAAAAGTTTCTTTCTGTTTCGTTTCCAGCAGCAAGCAGCAAGCCTGCTGGGTTGGTTTTGTTTTTGTTTTGTTTTTTGTTCCAGTGCCTAACCACCAGAGGGACAGAGAGTGGTTGAGCATTGGCGCAGGCTCCCCAGGGAAGAGCTCACAGCATCAACCTGCCAGAGTGCAGGAGCTGCTTGGACAACACTTTCAGGCATATGGTGTGATTCTTGTGTCCTGCACAGGGCCAGGAATTGGACTTAGGGGATCCTTGTGTGTCCCTTCCAACTCAGGATATTCCATGGTTCTTGAAGTTAGTAAAGGAGCACTTAATTTAGTGCAGTTGTACAGTATAGGCAGCCTTCAAGCTTGAAATGTTTTATTTCTCATATACATCCATCAGTCACCAAATCTCTGATGATACTTAGTCCCAACCTGATCTTGATTGAAGCCAAAGGAAATAAATGCAGTCTAAGGCAGTGGCTATTTAAAATTTTATTTCTTTAAATGGCTAGTTTTATATTCTTATGTAAGCTGTGCATCATGAATGCCTGTTCTGTCTTCCTTATTACAGCAGCAGCATATGTTTGGAGTTACTTCCAGCTTGTGTGATCTGTCCTTTCCAAAAAGGTTTCCTCTTGAGTCTGCTTTAAGGGTGTAAAAGTAGAAGCAGGGAAGTTAAATAGAGCATCATGGTTGTGATCATAATTTTATGTAATGCAAGGTCTAGCTAATTCCAACCTCTGTCAAAGAAGAAGAAGCACCATAATTTTAAGTGATCACAGAAAGAAAAAGTTGTGTTTCATATGACTGATATTTAATCATCCTTTGGCATGTTGAGTTTCTGGGGATTTGTCAATGGATAGTGCATACCTATGAAAATGTGCAGTGTGAGAGAGCATTTATCCAAGTGGTGCCTTCTCCTGGCAGCATCAGGTTAAGAGAGCTACTGAAAGTTAGTGCTGCTTGCCAGAATGTATTTAGCTCTGTCATTCTTATTATAATTGTACTCCCAATTGTCTGCCCAGCTCTACTCAGTTAGCACTCATAGAAAGGGAGGAAGTCAGAGTTCCATGAAGGGGTTCTCTGCAGTTCTGTGGCTGTTGTCTGTGGGAACAGATCACATTCTTGACATAAAACTGCTTCAGTTTTGCAGCCAATAAGACTGACCCAGCCACAAATGAGCTTTTCAGTGAAACATTGAACATCATGGTTCTATTTGATACTGGACTTTCAGCCTACTGCAATCCCATTGTTTTTTAACTTGGCTGTGTGTTCAGTAATTACTGTTTTATCCATTTCTTCTGTGTGCAGATATAAATTACTCTTCTTTAAGCTGAACCATGAATTTTGCATTACACGATCTGCTGGATTGTTGTCGTCGCCTGGAAAATGAGAAAGCTGTGGAGCGAAGGGTAACAAGTTTTCTTTTGGGTGATGTACCTCAAATAGCAATGAAGGGAATAGTAAAAAAAGATTCTTCCTGTAATATGTTTGCAGAAGGAAATTGAAAATTTCAAGAGACTTCTCCGTGATTCTGAAATAGTTCTCCAGCTGGACCGGAATTCTGATTCTAAACAAGGAAAGCAACTCAATTGGAATGCTGTTTTTAGGTAGTTTCTTGATTTTGTTTGTGAATAGTGATAATTTTCTTAAAGTGGACATCATTCTTATATTTGTTAGGCCTATTTTAATGCTTATCTTTTTGTATATTGATTTAGACTTCTTGTCAGCTTATAAACAAGTAATCACTTACCTTGTTCTTCAAAGGAAGTAAGTTTAAGATGGCCAAAAGTGCCACACTTATCACTTACAGAAAACTGGTAGGAAACTCATCATTAATTGGGTAGATGCTTTTCCTTGCAAAAATAGTAATTACTTTCTTTTACAGAAAATTATTCTTCACCTCTGACTTTCAATGTATAGCTCTTATGTGGATTACAGGTAGCTTTGTTAAAGTTTCTTGTGCTGAATTCCTCAAGACACAGTAGAAGGACTGTGGCATGTTTGTAAAGGCTAATCTTTGATACAGTCTTCTTCAGGTGTACTTTAAGATTGAACTAAGCATGAGTGTGATAAGTTCTTACAGCAACTTCAAACATGGCATTATAAAAGTCCATGTGAATTATTACTTTTCATTGAACGGTGTCCTGTCAGCTTTTCATTATGTTAATTGGACAGCATTGGAATAGTTTTTGTTTCTCAGGTATACCAAAAGTTTCATAAAAAGCACTTGGTAAATTTTATATGTTGCTTTAGAGACAGTTGCTGTGTATATTAGAAAAATGCAAGAGGAATACAAAAATAGAGCCTCTAAACTGAATTCAAATAGTTGGACAGAAAATCTACAGCAATTACGGTGACAAGTACAGTGAAAAGTTTAATGTATAAATAGATCTAAAATATAATTAGTATATTAACTTTGAAAAAGAAAGAAATGAAGGCTTTCCCAATAAAAGCAATGATAAATACTTCTTATTATTTTGTTTTATAATGTAAAAAGACTTAGCAATGCCTTTTGTCCTAATTATAAGTTGTATGTTTAGCATTGTGCAAAATTTAAAGGAAAATTTAGTTCCTGCTCCAAGTTGCTTCCAGGTTGTCTTTAAAATTTGGATGTCCTTTTATAGACTGTTTTCATCATGCTTGGACTGTAGTATATTTCAGTTGGTTGTAGTCTTTGATAATTAGAATTGTGAGAAGAACAGGAACTGGCATTTTAGGTTAAAACAACATTTTCCTTTTTTACTTCAGTTGTAAATGAGCAGATCCTTGGTTAATTTCTCTTTTATTTTTGAAGTGTCTTGCAGAAATACTTCCAGAAAGAACTTAAAAACCTGCAGCAGACAAAACCAAATGCATCAGCTTCAACCCAAACTACCAGACAGAAAAAGATGCAAGAAATTGGAAGCTTGGTTAAATATTTCATCAGATGTGCTAATAAACGTCAGTAATACACATTATCATATACAGATACTGGTTTGGTACTTTGCTGTCAACTTTGAATTTTTACTTAGAAGTTAAGTTACCACTGTAGAGTTCATCTTATTTGCTTCCAGATGTTTAAATATCTTAATGTGAATTGGTCATTTGTGCTCTTTTCTGCCTGTTTTGATGTTCACAGTGCCTTTTTCTAATTACTCAATGTGTCTATAACATTGGTAGTTCATATTTTAGAAACAGTTTAAGAAAATATTTCCTAATAGAACTGTTTGAACTGTAGGTTTTGGGGTTTTGTTGTTTTGTTTTTTAATTAAGTAACATTTACAAACAATTAATTACAGTTTTATCTGGTAGAATTTGGATTAATTAAATAGTTTCGTGTTGTTCCTTTTTGCAGGAGGACCCAGGCTGAAATGTCAGGAACTTCTGATTTATGTCATGGAAGTTATAAGAGATCCAACAAGTTGTGCTGCTTATGGTTCTGACTGTAGTAGTATACTCCTAAAGGATATCCTCTCAGTAAGGAGATATTGGTGTGAGATATCCCAGCAGCAATGGTCAGGTAGTATTTTTGAGCCTTCTTAAAAATGTCTTTTCCTTTTATAAAAGAATGTCTTAGATGCATTTTAATTTGTTTGATGCCGTGCTCTGTGAGGTAGTAAACAAATAAATCAGAGGAAGTCAGACTTTATCCATTAAATGAAAAAAGTTGTTAAAAGTTAGAAGTTGTTGAAAGAAGTTTATTAAAGGAGGGATATATAATCTATGTAAGGTTATTATAACCTTTTCTACTGATTCCAGCCTAATGCTTGCTTATAACTCTTGGGGTACGTTAGAGAAGTCAGTTTTTTAATTTATTTTAATTTTAATTTTAAAATCAGGATTCTTCCTGTTGTTTTTCCTGTTGAAGGGAAGAACATGGATTCCAGCTGTTGACCACAGAGTGATGGTCTCTGTGTCTTTAATGCAGTATTTTGTGTCAAGATTTTTTAGTGTAATCTTCTGTTAAATATGTGTTTATACTTACCTGTATTTTTTTAAATACATTTGCAGAGTTGCTGACCCTGTATGGCCATTTATACCTCAAATCTTCTGGGAGCATTAATAGAGTCTTAGTGGCTAGGATAATTCACACACTTGCAAGAGGGTACTGCTTCCAAACTGATGGACTGTGTTCTGACATGCTTGTCTTCTTTTCAAAAGCAATGCAGTCTGCAAGGTATGTTGCAAGTGCTCCTTTTGTATGCTAGAAAATAACTTAAGTATTTGGGATTAGAATGTCAATTAAGGAATTTCTCTAAAGTACTAATAACTTCTGCATTTGTTAGGGAAATACTATTCTGAATGTTGTTACTTGCTAGTGTTTACATTTAAACTATGCTTACAATAATAATAAATACAATTAATAAATAAATTACAATTAAAATAAATAGGATTATTTATTTTGGAAGTTTGAGTGTTAGCTTTGTGTTACAGGCAGGAGAAGAATACTGCAGGCCTGGATCATATTGTTGGAGCTATGAATATCTTCTGCAACAAGTTTGCTGACAACTGTCGCATACAGATTTGCAAAGTAGGGGAGGAAATTTTGCCTACAGTGCTTTACTTTTGGACTCAGTATAGACCAAAGGGTTCCCTGAAAGAATCAATAATTGAGTTATTTCATCTCCAAGTTCATATTCATCATCCAAAGGGTGCAAAGACTCAGGGAAGAGGTACAATAAAAAGCTTTCTTTTTTTTTTCTTTTTCTGCATGTGATTGTTTGAGTTATTGTGCCAACTCTGAATTTTGATACTGAGTCTTGGAAACATTAATGGTATTGATTATTTGTCAGTAGCTTTATGCTATAGTTGATATTGAGTGAAAGTGAAAAGGAATTTTCAAATTGCATCCACTATGAGCATATTAATTGTGTTAAGTCCTTTAAACATTGGGGCATCTTTTAATCAAAAGGCAGTTTTAATTGCTAAATGAAAATGCAAAGTCTTTGGGGAAATTAAATAATAATTTAGATTGGGTTTAGATTGCCACATGTATTGGTGTCTTTCCAGGTCTGTTTAAACCCAGAAATTACTACTGTCATTTAAGTCTGACTTACGCTATAAAACTGCACAGAGAATATAACTCAGTAATTATGTTTGTTTGTCACAGCTTATTTTAGTTCTGGCATGATTTTTCTTTATACTATGTACAAATCTATCCATTACTTTTAACTGTATTCTTTCCAGTTAGATGAAGAATTGTTTATTAGAAACTTAATTCCTACCTTCATTCCTTCTGTATGCTGATTAAGTTCTCTCTTAACTTTTCCCCTTTTTTACTTTATTCATTCTCCATTTTAGAATTTGCATTTCGGACCTGCACTTGTTGAACTTTGTGTGCCTTATTCAGATTTTGGCTGTATTTTGCATTGTCTGGGTAGATTTGCATATTGTATCAAGTAGATGATACATTATATCTTTTGTTTTTACATGTACAGGTGCATATGACTTAACAAACTGGCAAAGCATCTTACATAACCTGTATGATCTGCTGGTGAATGAAATAAATCTCATCAGTAGCAGAGGGAAGTATTCTTCAGGCTCACGTAATATTGCTGTAAAGGAAAATTTAATTGAGTTAATGGCTGATATTTGTCATCAGGTAACATTTTTATTTGAATATAAGATTGACTGTATAAATTCTGGGCTGTATGCTTTGCTGGAGTATTCATACCTTCTGTCTGTGTTCTGTTGTGTTTTGTTAATTCTCTACAGTTTAGAAATGTATTATACTATATTTCACCAGTGTTTCTTGTTAGGCTATAAGCATTTCAGTCTTCTTGAAAATGCTGCTGCTTTTTTTTTAAATTGCATACTTTTAAATTTCTCTTTGTGAAAGGTTTTTTCAGAGGGTACCAAAGTCCTTGAAATTACCCAGTCGTATGCTGTTTCACAAAGAGAGTCTGGCGAGGACACGGCACCAAACAAGCGCAGGAGGATTGAGCTGAGCTGGGGGGTCATTCGAGACAACCTGCAAAGATCCCAGAAGGATTTTGATATCATACCTTGGTAATGACACCTTTGCATGACAGAAGTGTCACTCCAGACATCTTTTTACACTTAACATTCTCCTGAATATGTTGTGCATTTAAGTTGGGTGTCTGGACATACTGTAATTATATACCTCAGCAGTGAACTTAGATTGTCAGAGCATTTGGAAAGTCGCTTTAAGCTGGCTGTCATAGTACAGTAAGTATTAAGTGTTTGGCCATTTTGGACTAGTTCATGCAGTTTTCTGTAATATCTGTCCTGGAAACTGCTGCAAGGCCTGACTTCTTACCTTGTACCTTGATTGAGGGATATTTTGTTTGCCACGAGGCACCTCTGAACTGTAAGATACTTTTAGTGATAGTGAGAGTAGATGAGCAGTCTTTTCAAGTGAAAATGGTAGAAATAGTGAATCTTTAATTTCTGACAATAAACAAATCAGCTCAGAACTGGAAAGTATAAATGAGAAATGACAATTGAAGAAGGTTTTTTTTGTTCATTAATTTACTTCTGAAAATGCAAATTTCTGTATGTTTGGTATTAATTGCTTCACTTTGTGTTTTTCAAGGTTACAGATTACAAGTCAGCTAATATCCAAGTATCCCATGAGTCTTCCTAACAGTGAATTGCCTGCCTTACTCAATGTCCTTCACCAGTTACTGCCTCAGCAGCGCCGAGGAGAAAGAACCCCATATGTGCTGAAGTGCCTCACAGAGGTAGCTTTGTGTCAAAGCCAGAAAACTGATTTGAAAAGCACCCACAAGTTGGAGCTCCAGAGAACCTGGGCAAAGGTCTGGACTCTTACCATTCGCAGCGTAAGCCTTCAGCAAATTGAGGTGGAGAGCTTTGGGCTGCTTGGAGCTATGATTCAAGGGAACCTTGTTGTAACAGATAAAGAACTCTGGAAGATATTTTCTGGATCTGCATGCAAACCTTCAAGGTAAAATGAAATCAAGGATAGTGCCTTGTGTCTGATTCACACCCCTCTTTACTGCACAACCAAAACCACTGTGTTACTCAATATTATTGTTGTTGTTGTGACTGTATTTCTATTTAAGAACTGCACACATTTGTGTTCTAAACGTTTGAAATTATCATAAATACATAATAATACTGAAAGCAGAGGCAGAAGAGGCAAGATCTTCACATTTAGAATATCCTAAAATTTCAAATTGACCAAAAATTTAAGGATCTGACTGAAAGACAAATGTTGATTTTTTTGAAGTTAAGAAGTATGTTTTCTTCTGAATTTTTCTTCTGAAATAAATACTCTGACATAGTCTTTAAGATAGGTAGGATATGTCTGTAATAGCCAAGAAAAATGAAAATGCAAAGATTTTCATGGAGTTGACCAGTATGCATGTTTAACTTGCTTATGTACTTGATGCTTCCCGTGCATGCAGAAATACTGACTTTACTTTAGAGTGCTGATCAAAAAATACCATATGGTTTCTCTGTTTTCCCCTGTTCCATTTTTGTTGCAGTTCTGCTGTATGTTGTTTATCATTAGTGATGTCTGCCTATTCAGTGCCAGAAAATTTGGACATAGGAATGGAGCAGAATAGTTCTGAAAGAAATCTAGGTTCTGTGTTAAGGGAGGCAATAATGAAATGGCTCCTGTCCAGCTATTTGGAAGAAGAAATAGAAGAATGTGCCGAGTTGCCTCCTGTGCTCCGCAGGTAAGGTTTTTGTGGCATAATTTTACATGTAAGCTCACCCTGTAACACAAAACATTCTGCAGGGAGAAATGTATTATGTAAGTGCAGAATTCTGTTATGTTAAAGCTTAAGCAGAGTCTGTAGGGTTTTTGAGCTTCCTATATAGAGTGTCAGTCTGGGGATGTAATTTGGTTATCTGTCCATATCATGGCAGATATGTGACCTATGCATTAGAAATCTTCAGTGAAAACTTAAATTTCTTTTAAGATACACTGTTAATGTTGTTAATGTTTGAATGTGCTGCAGGAATCTTAAGAGCTTGTCTGACTGCAAGAAAATATGAAAACACTTTCTTTTTTACAGTGATTTTCCTCATCTTGTATTACAAAACATTCTTGTGAGCCTTACAATGAAGAACTGCAGAGCCTCCATGATCTTTTTCCAAAATGATGCTAAATGGTATGTTTTTAAAATAATCATTATAGGTACTTAAGCTAGGAATGCTGCTGCATCTTTCACCAGTGCTTTGGACTATATCCAGTTTCCTCTTAATAAGACTGAAATGTGTGTAACTTGTTCTGATGCAAGATAAGACTTACCTACTAGAAGTTAGAAATACTAGTTTCAGGGGCTTTGTGGATTTCTGCTTCAGCTGTGTCAAGTAGGCTGAGGTCAGGGACCCTAACACAAAGCCAATGCTGCTCCATAACTGCAGGAGAAGGTATGATCTGTGTGCAGGCTTCATGTTTCCTTACGGATCAGTTAGAGATAGAATGGTGTTGTCCATTCCACAGTAAGGTCATGTCAGAAAATGAAGGTCAACCAGTGTTTGGAAGCACAAAAATATAAAATATTTTATATTGCTTTTGTATATTTCCTGTATTTAAATAATAGTATTTAAGACTTGTAAGTTATATACTCGCTGCTACAGTAAAAATTTTGTCTTTTCTTCAAGTGAGCAACATATGCAAGGGAAAGAAGAAAACAATTTTTCTGATGTTGAAGAGCTGTACCTGCAGACTACATTTGATGAAATGGATATTTTCACTAACTTTGCAGCTAAGGTTGCAGATAAAAATGTGACTGGGTCAAGACTTGCCATCAACCAAAATCTTAGGGAAACACTGGAGAACTGCCTTTTAGCAATGTCAGAAAAGCTTTTAAGCAATTGTGGCCCCACGGTAAGTTAGAAATTGTTGTTACTTCCTTGCATTTGTGCTCCCAAACAATCTATTTCCAAGGCATAGTCTATGGATTCTGTGTTTTGTGGTTGTGAACCGCTGGTATTTATACTGTGTATTTGATTTAGTCTAAGGTTGTTACTGCTGAGCACCTTGTCCGATGTGTCAATCTCCTGGTTGGTGTCCTGGGTTGCTATTGCTACACTGGTATTTTTAAAGAGGAGGATGCCTGTAAGTCAGCATTGTTCCAGAATGCTAAGGTAAGCAGTAATGCACTTGGAACCAATTAAAAATTAAATAAAGCATTGAATTTAAGTTAATTCATAAAATTCTGTTCGTATGGACACATTTTCAGAGCGCAGGTAGCTCCTCAGGAAAAGCAGCTTAGAGAGGTTTGAATATATATGTTACTGCTGCTGAAAGAGAGGAGTCACTGAAATTCTGTCACTACACCAATGCATGAGTTTTGCACTGGAGATTATTCAAAATATTGATGCATTTCTGAGTCACAACTTTCAAAACAATGGAATCCATGAACATATAGTCAAAGGATTAATTAGAGGATAGCAAGTAATTTCATTTCTAGGTCTTTTATTTAAGATAATTTGATTGCTCAAACTAGTATGAAGACAGCTATTGCTGTTATTTTTATTATTAATACTATCTGAGGTGGTTCCTTGCTTAAAAACCAAAACTTACACTTTATGGAGATATGCTGTATTTTTCTTTTGTGATAAAAATGCTAGTGTTTTAAGTACATCTAAGCCATGGTTTTGTCACTTCTTGAGCAAAATGAGCACAACAAAAATCACAGAAAAAAATGTGGATTCATTGATGCACACTACGAATATCAAAGCTGTTTGAATGAGAACCATTTGTCTTTATGTGTGTACCGTGTTGGTGCCAATGTTTAAGGGCATTTCACTGGGGTTTTCTAACTGTGTTGTATTTTTACTAGTCTCTCATTCACTATGCCAGCGAAAGCATTTCCCAGTCTAAAAACAAGCTAAATGAAGATACTCATATCCACACACTGAGGACGTTGATAATGCAGTGTACAAAATGCTTGTGCAATTGTACCAAGGTAAAGTTTATAAAGAACTTTAAATTTCTTTCTTCATTAATGAGATCCGGAAATTGAGTATCATACCTTTTAATTCCTGAAAAAAATTAGTTAACCTATCTGTACATCTTGCTTCCTTACAGAACAGTGCTAATAAGATGCTGTCTAATATATTCCTGCGTTTGTTAACATCAAAATTTATGAACGATCTGATAGATATTTGCAAGAATCTGGTAAGTACATTCTGTCTGTTTCTGCATGTAGTGCTCTTCTGTGAGAGGATTGTTTTTACAGCACAGTGATCTGGAGACAAACCAAACAAGATACATATTACTGAAAAAAATAAATTTGAATACACTGAGTTTTGTAGAGAATTCCTATTTAGAAATGTTTCTGTTTAGCATTTGAATACAGGCTTAGGGTAAAAAGAAGAGCAGATGGATAACATTTGATCAAGGTTAGCATTCTGGCTCACATTAAAAAACAAATTTATGCTGTTTTTCGTGTTTTTAATACTTTCTTACAGTAGAAGTCTATACAAAAGAATTCTGTATCACATGACAGTTAACATTAATGCTCTGTAAACGTGGGGTTTTGTGTTTTATTATGTGGGAATTAAATCGTAACTGTAAGTTGCTCCTTTCTCACTGGGAAAAGTGGAAGTGTGGCACATCACTGTGTTTAGCACAATTCTTAAAACTTGTCTTTGGCACATGGTGCTGTAGTCAGGTCTAGGCAGACAAATTCCTGCTTTTCAGATGAGGAAGATCTGGATGTTTTTCGGTGTGTTAACTTGCCATCTGGTAGGGAAAGTAGTAATTAGTCTGCCCTCAGAAAGTCACATGCCTCCTTTTTATTTCTCTGTAGTAATGAAGTATGGTGAGGAGTTGGTGAGTCTTACAGAGAGAACTGTTTTTAAAAACTAACACTGTCCTTGGCAGAATCTAAAACACAGAAATCAGCATCTGCCTGAGGAAGCTTCTATCCTGAAGAGAATAGTTCATACCATGTATAGAAAACAGGTTTATCACAAAGGATGAAATTCATCAATTCTGTGCCACTCTTACTGTCTTCACTTGTTCTAGTTCACTGGAAAACTGCAGTGTCTCTCCTTGTGTTATGTCTGTGGTGTTTCTTCTGTCCCTAAAAGCAAAGTTTAAAAGGATATGGTGTTTTTGTCAGATGACAGTTACTGGAAAGCCAAGTATACTGGGAAAAGTGGATCTCAGGAATGATCCTGAGGAGAGTATAATGGAAGTAGATAACCTGGCTTCTGATGATATGTTTGATGAACATTCAGTGACTGACATCAGTGATACAAATGAATCTGGTGACACGCAAACTGTAACAGGTAAGTTACAGGTCTCTTCTACCTCCAAAACTACTTCCAGAAGTTTTTTGGAATATTGTATTTGTTTTTGCAAGTATCTCTTTGCTTAAAAGATATTGAGGTGCAAAATTGTGCTGCTTTATTAGTAGTTGAACCAGGTAATGGTTGAACCACGTACTTTCTAAGGATTAATAATTTTCATCAGTGTCTTAAAAATGTTAATGAAGTGTTCAAGCTCATTTAGAAAGGAATAGTTTCTTTTTCATTTTATAAATCAAATAATGCAAGAAGAGACACTTTTTCAAAGTCAGAAGTTTTGGCAAAGAAAGACTAGAAAATGTGTCTATAGAGTACTTATCTCTAATTAGATTGTGCTTAATTTTCTTTAAAATAGTCCTATTTAACTTTTCTCCTTCTCCTGATTAATAATTCTTGACAATATGTCTGAACCTTCAGAGGGACAGGAGCATGAATCTGTCTGTTCATTCCTGTTAAGAGTTACAAGTATTGATGTTACCTTTTGTTTTAAATTCTTACTTAAAATGCCCTTAACTGCTCAATAACAAATGAATGTGAAAGTTGCTTGTACTCTATCTTTTTTTGAAAATTTACATTAGTTTTGTAAAGACCTAAAATGTTACAACCTCTTCTCTTTGGAGAAGCATTTCTTACATGAAAATCTTATTTCCAGGTGCTTTGAGCCCATTAGCTGAAGAACAGTTGACAAAGCAGGATTTACTTCTCCTTGAAATTGTGAGGTTCTTATGTATTAGTGTAACTACAGTCCAAGTTCAGACACTGAGCTTCCGAGCCTCTGATATCCGGAGGAGGCTGCTGATGCTGACTGAAGGCAGTGTCTTTGACAGCACTAAGCCACTGCATCTGCACATGGTGAGTGTGAGAGGTTTTACAGCAGGCCCACTTTTGTAAATGTGCTGTTATCCAATTTGCATAGTCTTCTTGATTATACATTGCCTTTTTCCTGTCATCAGTCCCCTGGGAAGACTTAAAATGGCTACATTTGAGGTTTTTTTTTTGAAGTGTGTTGTACTCAGGAAAACAGCAGTTCAAATTTGTAAGCCAGAAAATGGAGAGTTGAGAAAAATACGTATCTTGCCTTTATAATTATTTGTTAAAGAACTAGAAATACTCTCTGTGGTAGAATAATATCTGTGGCTTAGTTTACAAAGGAAACATTTTTTACTGCCAGAACTAGAAGTTTGATGATCTGTATTACTTTGTGATGGTGTTTGCATTAAAAGATGACCAGTCTAACACACAATAGCTGATGATAGGTGTCTTCCTGCATGGTTTTCTGTAAACACAAAATTTTCCTAATTTTTCTTTTTGTCTGCTTATTTTCCTAAGTACTGTTTTCCATTTTGGTTTTATTTAGGATCTTTTTCCATTTATTTTTTTCATTCCACAGTACTTGATCCTGTTGAAGGAGCTCCCTGCTGAAGGACACCTCTTGCCTGCAGTTGATGTTGATATGCTTCTTAAGCCTCTTTCGTAAGAAATAAACTATTCAGCATGTTTTATATCTATTTCAGGGGATTTGGTGGCTTTTTCAAGAATTTTTTTTTCTTTTTTTCTTTACAGTAATGTATGTTCTTTGTATCGTCGAGATCAAGAAGTTTGTAAAGTAATCCTAAATAATTTGCTCCCTATAGCAGTAGGGTTGGCCCAGTATGATGAACATGCTGCTGAAGAGGCAGGGACTGCCAAAGGACAGTTTTTGACAGTTGTTGAAGCCTTTTGGTATGTTATTTAAAGCAGGAGTCTGTTTGACATAAAACTTTTGATTTTTAGTTTTTATCTTTGCTGCTACTAAGAATACTGTAGTGCTGTTGTATGTGTTGCTGTTTGTGTGTATTGTGGAATCTTTATGCATTTAACTTCAGATTTTCTGTCATGCTATATTTGTAGTAAAAATTAATCCTTAAAGTAGTATAGAATAATAAACCGCACATTCTTGTGTGTAACAGAGACTGATTCTATGCTGAGCTGCATCAGTAATTATAACAAGTGATAACTTTAGCAACCTAAAAAGAATATTGTTTGCAATTACCAATAAAAATGTCAAATCCTCCCAAACATGCCCAAGGAGCACAAAGGAGTCAGCTGTGAGCAGCAGAAACTAACTTGCTAGGATGTTTCTCAAAATTGTGGGCAACTTTTTCCGTTAATTGAGTATTCCTTGTTTTAGGCATTTATCTCGAGGAGGGAAATGCACAGCATCAGTAAGAGTGGCCCTTTTAAATTGCATGAAAGCCCTGCTTGAGGTAACCCCAGATTTTCTGACATCATTAGCATACTAAATATTTAAGATGTACTTAAAAATAGTGTCTAAAGATCTTTTGCATATTGCAGTGTATCTTTTGTACATTTTAAATCACAATGTAAATTTTCTTCAGGTTGATCCACATTGCAAGTGGGCAATCCTTCATGTGAAAAATAAAGATCTACCTGTGAGTGATGCTTTCCCACATTTCCTTGCAGACAGTCACCATCAAGTTCGCATTCTTGCTGCTAAGTCAATTGCCAGGTGATAATGTAGATATTTATTTCTATTTGTAAGAATGATGCTTAATTTCACTTAACTGGATGTCACTTTTGCTACTGCATAGCTGCTGTTTTCAATACTTCTGGAACTTCAGTCTTGACAGAATATAAAAGGCTACCAAATTTTGTTGAAGTGTTCAAACTTTGCATTTCCATTATTCTGTGAGAGATTGATACATAGAGAGAAACTGCTCTATAAGAAAGTAAAGAAAAATCTATATATGGCAATTAAGACCAAAATAATTATATTCAGAAAATCAGAATCTTACTGATATGGACAGCACATAGTAATTTTCTAGTGTTATGCTAATAATTATTGTTCTTTTTTTTAAAAGTTTGTTTCAAGATGTGAAACAGAAAGATTCCTCTGGAATGTCAAGACCTCTTCCACTGAAGCTCCAGCAAAAGGCTTTTGAGAATGCATATCTCAGAGTTCAGGAAGGAATGAGCAATCTGGTACCAACATCTAGTCATTAGTTTTGCCTAGTTTTGATCTTTTGAATAAAATTACCTTGAACATGATCATGTTTAGTTTTCTGAAAATATTAATTCTTCTGGACTTCTGGTAATCTGAGCTGATGAAAGAAAGTGATAATCAGGAAATTCCTTTCATGCTGAGTCACTCACAGTTTTGCCCACATTAGAAGTTTGTAAATTTGTAAACTGTGTGTTTCAGACTGCTCTTCTGTATCGTGCTGTAACACTTAAGTACCATAGAAGAACATAGCCTCAGTAATCTAGAAAATGTATAAATAATAAGGGGCAATGTAAATTGAATTACGTGTTTACACAGCATAAAACCAGATTTGTAAATTTTGGAAAGATCATGTTTCCAGGTTATTAGACCAGTGGTTTTCACAAAACTGAGATTTGCTTGGGAAATTGAACTATTCAAATGGAGGAAAAGTTACACTACAGTGCAGTGACTGGAAATACAACAGTGTGGTGTAGTACTGTGGAATTTCTTCAGTTTTTCTTTTAGTGTCTTTCACTCTTTTTCCTTCCTTGCTACCATGCTAAGTCATCTATTTCATCTACATTTTCCCTTTTTTTCTGTCATGCTGTTACCTACCTGCATGTTATCTCTCTTCCCTTTGTCTGCTGTGTTGTAGCCTGGCCTTGCAGCTGAGGCCTCATCTCTGCCATCTTTTTCATCCCTCTGTACTGTCACCTTCCTCTCTTTGTCATCTTCTGGTTTCTGTGTTGCTTTGAGTCCTGGTTCTGTCCCCTCAGCTTGGTGGTGTCTGTTAGCTTCTCCCCTTTCATTGCAGTTTCTTGTAACTTTTATTTAAACTCATGACTTGTCAACACAATGCCTTAGTAGGGGGAGAACTGCATTTAAATGGCAAGGCAATTCTTCCCCATATGCATCAAGGAGTAAACAAAGGACACTTGACTTGTTCAGAAGTATTTATGTCAGTGCCCTTAATTTTAAATTATTTATGCTGATTTATTAACTAGAAAATTGCTTTAACAGAATATTTGCTCTAAGTCTTCATAATTTCTTATTGAAGGTCAGGGGTGATGCAAGTCCTGAAGATCTTTTGGACAAACAGAGTAATGGAAAAGCAGTTTTGCTGATGCTTATAACCATGGTTCTGTGCTGCAGCCCAGTGTGTGAAAAGCAAGCTCTGTTTGCTATTTGCCAGTCTGTGAAAGAGAATGGTTTAGAGCCTCACCTTGTGAAAAAGGCAAGTCTGACATTTCATTTGATATTTAGGTTGTACATTAGGGTTAAGTTAAGATTGGAAGACTACAAAATGTTTTCCTTAGTATCAAAATTTGTTAAATATTGTAAAAGTATAACTAATGTGCTACTTATATAACTGAATTAATTTGTCTTTATATTTAATGACTTATATAGAAATAATGAAATCATGAAAGGCAATTTTAATGGTAAATCTTGTAAGTTCAAAGCACAGTTCTGAAATACAAATACACTTTTTTATACATTGAATATTGCAGATCTCATTTAAAAAATCATTCTACCCAGTGGAAGGAGGTTTTCTTATGTGGAAAATATGTAAAATAAATGCCATGTATTGGAAGATGGTGTATGTCTTGTGGAATTCTATTCTGAAGTTCACAAGGGTGTACTGAAATGATTGTGTTTATACTTCAGCCTTTCATGCCAGTAATTTTTTAAGTGCACATGTTCCTTTCATCCTTTCTTTCTGTTCACTGCTTCCTGTTCTTGCACACAGTCTATACCCTGCAAAATGGGTACTGGCCCTCCTTTCTTAAATTATTATGGATTAGTTGTAGTTTCTTGATTGCATTGTCCTGAGGTATGGCAGCACAAAGAATAAAATTACTTAGGCTAAACAGTTGCTGAGTTACACAAGTATTCATTAAAAGGCTGGGGGTACACATGATGGTGTGATATTGTCAGTTTGCCATGTCCTCTTTGTGCTGTTTCTGCAATCTTCATTCATTAATTTCAGGTTTTGAAAAAAGTGTCTGACATTTTTGGCTATAAAAGTATAGAAGACTTTATGACATCACATTTAGACTATTTGGTGATGGAGTGGCTGAAAATGAATGACAGTGGATATAGCCTGCCTGCTTTTCCTTACGTTCTTCTGAATTATACTAGCCTTGGGGAGTTTTACAGGTAAGTTTGCTATATGATGGAATAAGTATTTAGATTTTATGTACAATTATGACACGGGTCTCAACTTGCTTAGTGTAGTAATGCATCAGGATTTTGTTGTAAGGTGTTTGTTGAGAACTTTCGAAATGTATTCCCAGCATCACATGTATTATATTTATGCAGGTAAGATTTTTTTGGTTTTTTGATGTAGCAGTAGCTAAACAATGATTTTAAGTTTAGTTATATGGTAGAGGAATGGTATTTACTATATGGTGGTCAAGATATTTTTTAGAAAGTAATTTAAGGACATTTTGGAAATGTATTTACTACATGTAGGTCTTGTTACAAAGTTTTGGTTCCACACCTGGTGATTAGAAGTCAGTTTGAAGATGTGAAATCACTTGCCAACACGATTGAAAGAGACTGGAGAGAAGTTCTGGCAGACTGTTTTCCAAAGTTACTTGTCAATATCCTCCCGTACTTTGCCTATCAAAGCCATGGAAAGAGTGAAGTAGCAGAGCAAAGAGAAATGGCTTCTAAAGTCTATGACATGCTTAAGGATGAAAACTGCTTAGGAAAACAGGTATCCATTTTAAATGTGTAAATTGACTTCTATGGTGTTTAACAGACCAGAAAGAAACATTTGTATATTATGTAAATAGTTCAAATTTATAGTTGCAAAAGTAGTATTTAATAAATTCAAGGTAGCCAAGTTTTTACCCCAAGGATTTCAAGGAGCTATTCAATAGAAACTTTCAGGCAGACAGCTGACTGAAGCATAATTGTTTTCATAATGCAATACATTTTTTTTACCATTCATTGTACAACTCTGAGTTTCTCTGTTGTATATCTGTCACATATTCCTCTTAAAATATTTTGTTAATGCTTTATGAGGAGCCATCTTTTCCAGAGGCAGACTGTATGTTCAGAACTAATAGTAAAATGAACCTTTTTTTTAATATATATACTGTAGGAAAGCAGATAGTTCTACCTATGACTACCATAGAGAAGCTTAACCAGGCTTAATTTGTGAATGAATTTTATGTCATGGATGATGGATCAAGTAGAGAATCTAGACAAGAAGTAGGCTTTCTCAGAAGCCAAAGAAATCATTCTGGCTGAAATACTATTTTCTAATTAAAATGCTATTTTTCTTCTTGTAGCAAATTGACAATTTGTCTCATAGTAACTTGCCAGAGATTGTAGTTGAGCTGTTGATGACCTTACATGAACCAGCTGCTACCACAGTGGAAGAAGGGTCTCATCTAAGTAAATATATAAGGTATGTACTTGCAGATTTTCTAAATGCTTGGTGTGTTTGTATAACATTGTGCATTAAAATGTGCCCTTCAGGCATAAGAAGAGGTAACCCTAAAGCTAAGAGGGTTTATTGTTACTAGTAATGATATATCAGAGTCACACCTTCTCAGGTAGCTACGCCCCAGGATCAGGAAGGAGAAGCTCTGTAATACTGCAGCTAATGGAAGGAATGAACAGTGGGCTAGGCAATGCTGCTGTGTGTTGATGAGCTGGACTGTTGTGGCACTGCCAGTTGAGATAAGTTGAAATTTAGATGGACTGCCTCTGTAAAATTGGTCAGATTTTAGCCTCTAAATTGAAGTAATTCTTTTAATGGTCTTTAATAACTAGAAGTCATGGAGAGCTAAAGTGAACTGTCTCTTGCAGTGGCAGCTCTTGTCTTTGGTAAGGAGATAAGTTAAGCAATGCCAAATAAACAAATTCCTAATTAATAGAAATAGCCTAGTGCCATAAATGTCTTCGTGTTTATTAGTTTTTCAGTCTTTGTTGTTGCCCTAAAATATCCCTATTTGCATAATAATTTTCCAGATTTTTATGTTCAGATACAAACTTTTTGGAAAAACATTGCTTTTGTGAAGTTCTTGAAGAAGATACCTTTATTGTATAAATTGTAAGTTGAAAAAATCCCAAGCATTTCTCTGAAAATCTGCTAAAAGTTAAGTGGCAGAGAATTTAAGAACGCTTTAAAGAATTTTTTTGGAGTGAGTTTATTACCAAACTGGTGTCTGCTTGTAAACAAAGCTCTTCTTTTTAAGAAGGAAATGATGAGAATAAAAGTGATGAAACTTAGATTATGCACTTTCATTACTACCATAATGCTTTTTTTTTTTTTTGAGGTCCCAGAAAAGCTCACTACCCTGTTTTTCCTCAACCAAATTGTTCCCATAATTACAAAAGGCAGAAGATTTACCCATGAATTGTAATTAGATTTTTGTACTAAGTACCTTAGATGAGACAAATATGTGGGGTTTTAGCAATATTATCTTTCGAAAAAAGAAGTAAAAGAATGTTAAGAAAGTACAGTTTTGAAAGCTACCATAGAGGAAGGAGCAACAAGCAGCTGTAAAATAGGTGCATGTCACTTTTCTGGATGCTTTTGATGCTTCTTGCTGAAAGCAGAAAGTATTTTCTAGGAATTTAAGTGTTTATTCATTAAGAATTACTGTACTAAATACAAGTGGTTTGATTTTTTAGAAGAAAAATATAAATCTCTTTTTATTCATTTAGGGAACTGGATCCTGCTCCTAATCCTCCTCATTTTCCATCTTATGTGATTAAGGCAACCTTGGACTATATTAGCAACTGTCATAAAAGCAAATTAAAAAGTATTGTAGCAGTGCTTTCTAAAAGCCCTGTAAGTATGTAATCATGATTTTCTTTTTCTGTAGAATGTGAAATTTTGATTATTTAACCCTTTAGTTAAATAAGACATTTTCATCATTTCTATGTGAGGAAAATACACAACTTTAGACCCTTTTCTCTTCATTTGTTTGCCTTCTGAAATGGAAGATGTCCTAAATTCAGGGACAGAATTATGTGCATTATGTAATTATATTACTTTATTCATTATCATATTATATGGGTAATATGTCTTATATAAGTATGTAAATTGTGTAATTATGTGCATTATATAATACATGTAAAGTAGAGAGGATTATTTTAAAGGTTGGGGAAATCTCTGTATACCAGACACAGTTTAGAATGTGACATATCTGAAGAATGTTCTAAAATAATTATATTTGGTCAATTTTAACTAAACACAGCCTACAATTAAAATGTAAAATTTACTTACTTTTACTGACAGTGTGAAATTTTACACACCATTACAATAAATCAGAAATGTGCTACTGTTTAAAGTTATGCTGTTTTATTACATATGTTGTCAACAACTTCATTTGCCTACCTATAAATAATGTAAAAATAGGAAGAACACTTTTCTGAACTGTTTTATCTAAATCTATTGAGTGTAAAAGTTAATCTTGTCAGCCAGTGGAGTAAGTTTTTTAGAATGTTACACAACCTGCCTAATGTTTTTTAACTTTACAGTTTTAACAGTTGCAGCCTGTAGTGCTGTGTTCTGTGAAATAGTGCATCTTGCACATATGAACATTATGTTTGAAAAAATATAGGTTGAATTTGTACCTGATGTTTTCATGGATTTTCATTGATATTTCTCTGTTGATAGACATTGCCATAACTTTTTAGCTTTCTGAAAAACGTGCATAGCATTTCTCATATGGGGGGAATAAAAAAAGGAAAATGAAGAGGTATATGGCTTATAGTTCTGTTTGGAGAATTGGTTTCTCTGTAGGTCTTTTGTTTGTTTAAAGAAATAAAAATAATGAAAATTTTTGCCCATGTTAGGTTTTAAGTTTTTTAAGTTTTTACTTGATATCTGTATTGAGATCATGAATAATTTTTGACTCATATTTTATTCATTTTTAGGATTCATTCCAGAAAATCCTTCTAGCTCTTTGTAAGCATGCATCAGATACAAAAAACATGTATAAGAAACACAGAGTTCTTACAATCTATCACTTGTTTGTTGGTCTGTTACTTAAAGAGATCAAAGACAGTTTAGGAGGAGCCTGGGCTTTTGTCCTTCGAGATGTAATTTACACCCTGATTCACCACATCAATAGCAGGTAAACAAAGTAATTTCTTCTAGTTCTTCTTGTATGAGCTCCCTTTCTCCTGTAACTTTACATTCTGATACTGCTAGCAGGTGTTAATTAATCTGTGAAATTAATTCTGATTTTCTAAAATTAAAAATTAAGTTGATATTCTTCTATAATCTCAGAATTTAAACTTAGAACTCTTACTAAATATGGAATGTGCTAGCCTTGTGTTTAAATGTTTGCTGTACTGCAGGTTTTGTATGTGTAATAGGCTATCAAATTGTAGAAATAAGCAGGGTTAGGCAATTTTGATGACAGGGTGTTTAGGAGTTTAAAGCATATTGGAGAAAAATTCAAAATGTGGAGTTAAATGCAAAGTATGCACATGTCAAATAAAATGTGTCTATTGATTTAATAAGAGTCTTGAAATTTACATTCTCACCACTAAGTACCTATAGCAAAGTGAGAATTGGTACACATTGTCTTAGCTTTAGGATTCTTACCTTTCACATAAGAAGACTACAGATGTTTTCTTACTTGGGCTTTAACTTTGGGTTTCCCAGACCGTTATTAGCCTACATGTCTCTGAGTTTATGTATAAATTGATTTCTTGGCTGGTTTGAAGCATTTCATACTGTGAGGCATTGCTGGTTCGAAGCATTTCGTACCCCGAAATGTTGAAGAGATGTGTGGATTTTATAGTAAATGCCTTTATTATGGCATTACTGTTGTTATGTTGAACCCTGAACTGGGATGGGGGCTGCTGATGCACTGAAGAGCAACACTTCTTTTCAGAGGGACCTCAGAATTCAGCTCAACAAAACCCTGATGATCTGAATTTGAAGCTGATCCTGCTTCAGGGAGGCAGCTGGACTAGATAATCTCCAGGTGTCCTGTATAGCCATATTTTTTTAAACTAATGGTCATTTTAGATAGAAGAGGATTCAGAGAGCATGTTTTCCATTCTGTTCTGTTTCTGTCAAGATTGTCCTGACAAATAATAACTTAAAGCCCTTTTGGGGATTTTTTTTCTTTTTGATATGTCTTTTTAAACAAGATTTTATGCCATTTTCTAAAGTAATCAGTCAAATTCACTGTGTTTCAGTTTGTCTCTGTCTCCTGAGCTAAGTCTTTAGAGCTGGTTCATGCAGTTGATAAATTTTAAAGTTTAGAATCAATTCCTCCTGGTTTTCTTTTCCTTTTCCCTTATTATTACTTGATGTGTGAAATGTTGATACTTAAGGCAGTGACAATTTGTATTTCTTTAATTTCACTTTGTTTCCTCTGACAGACCCATCATAGTCAGAGACATATCCGTGCGCAGCTTTTCCCTCTGCTGTGATCTTCTTCATCGTGTGTGCCACACAGCAGTTACATGTTGCAGTGATGCTCTGGAGACCCACCTTCATGTTATTGTAGGATCCCTGATACCTCTTGCCATGGACCAGTCTCAGGTTCAGGAACAGGTAGTTTTATGATGCTGCTTATTCCTTACCTGCTAGTTTTCCAGTTCATGTTCACTGTTCTTAAGGCTGCATCTATACTCATGTTCAATTTTAATTCGTTTTTCCTATGCTTTGGAGAGTTATATAAAAAACTATTATTTTGGATGTAATACTATGCCTTTAATAAATGCAGTTTCACTTTTGGTACTACTGTTTTGTCAAATATCACATCAAGTCACTAAGCAACTCCTTAAACTCTGTGGATGATTTAATGGGAAATATGACGCAGACCTTTGGTACAAGAGGGTATCTGAAGGACAAAGAGGAAATGTGTGCAGAGAATAGTTGTCAGAAGTTCAGCTATTTATTTAATGAATGATCATTAACAGTAAATGTAGCACATAGGTCTTAAAAAGGAAACAAAGCTCTTGTGTGTTTCTCCTCTGGTATTGTTTTTTTCTGTGCATTCTGCTGGGAGTGAAAATAAAGAGGATTCAGAGACTTGCAGTTAGTCACTGTGGATGAGAAGAGTGTGCCTGTTGCCCTTCAGTCCTCATGTTGCCTTCTGGCTTAATCTGATTCCATTGTACCATAGGCATCTCAGTGGTTGCACTGTAGCCCTACGCTGTCCACTGACCCAGCTGAAAATAACCTGGCAGTCTTGTTTCACACCTTCCTGACTGTGATCAGGTTTACAATATGTCTGTGTAAACAGTTGCACATGCCCATCTGCAAGGGCCACCTGTCTGGGTATCCCTGAGCAGGAACAAAGTGGGGAGGACAGAAATTTCTCTGAATTGGAACTGATGTCAAATGTGAAACCTTCTCATATCATACTCCTGCAGGGATACCCACCCTCTAGTGATCACTTTTCAGTTTCTTCTTTTTTATTTTTTGTTCCAGCATTGAATGGAGGCTAGTTGATAATTTTCAGGTAAATACTCTCATCATTTAGATTTAAAACACCTCAAAGGTGCTTGGATTGAATATCTGATTACATTGATTTTTAAATAAAGCATAAAAGCAATGTTTTTTTCAAAGGAAGTATGGTACCTCTTTGACATTTTTTCAAGTTGTAGATATGTTGTTATAAAAATTCTGCTAGAGTTCAGTTATTTGGGTAGTAAGGTATGATATATAGACATTTGTCTAAATTCCAAATTACCAGCACTTCAGTGAGAACAGTGAAGTCATAGTAACACCAGAACTGCTTGGTTGCAGTGTGTTGTTAAATCAGTGAGCATCACAAAGATTATATTGGCCAGCATTTGAAATCAGTTTCATCAAAAGACAGAACAAAACTACAGGCTGGGATAGTAAAACCTTTGATTTCTGTTTGGGAGGAGGAAGAGTAAAAATGCCCCACCATTTTAGAATATATCTGTGATTTCCCCAAGCCTCTAAACATCTTAACACTTTTAACAGTGTAAATAAATTATCTTACTAGTTTAATGAAACTTAGAGAAATACAAACTTTATAACCTGAATAAGAAATACGGCTCAAAAATGTTCATCTGTCTTTTTTGGTTTTCATTTGCTTTTTATGTTCAGGTCCTAGGCTTGTTGAAGTACCTGGTGATAGATAATAAGGATAATGAAAGCCTGTACCAAGCAATCAAGTGCTTAGATCCTTTTCCTGAATACCCAGCTTTTAAAGATTTGCGAGCAGCTCAACAGAAAATAAAATACAGTAAAGGACCATATTCTCTTTTGGAGGTAATTACATTTTAAAATACATCTCAGGCACAGTGTTTTTTGTAGTGCAAACTTTCCACAGAAGAATAATTTTCTAACTATAGTTATGGATTAAATGAGACACGTGGATCCTTTTTATTGCCAGTTTCAGCCACGGAGATACTTGTAGGTCTCCATTTTTATTTTGCATCCACATTGTGAATTTGCTGAGAGCCACTTCTTTACCTGAAGCCTTTATTTGCATGCTATATGTGCTTAATAAAGTGTTGTTTTGCAGGAAATTAATCACTTTCTCTCGGTTGGGGTTTGTGATTCACTGCCCTTAACACGGCTTGAAGGACTGTATGATTTACGCAAAAAGTTGGAACAGTATAAAGATCAGATGAAGGATCTCCTGAAAATTTTCCAGGGTACTGATACCTGATTGTGTTTTATTTCTTTTCTACTTGATTTTAGGTGTTTAGTGATCTACTCTATTCTAATTTGACATGGAATGTTTTATTTTTGTATCTTTAACTGTGTAATCATATTGTAATTTGACATGCAGAGTAGATTGACATTTATGATTCATGCAACATCAAAAATATCTTTAGCAAAGTGCATTATAAATAAATAGACAAGGTGTTACATGGCAGAGAGGATTAAATACCCTTCAAGCTTTTGGCATGGGTCATGTATGGCTGTAACAGACCAGGATAATGTAGAAGTATATTGATTTGTGGTAGCTTAGTGCATTTTCTTGTACATGAATCTCCCTACTCTTTTGAATGCAACAAAGCTTCAATTTATTAAAAGCATATTAGAAAGTAAAACTCTCATAATAAATAGTAGGATTTAGTTTAGTTGAATTTTGACACGTCCCAGGATTGTGTTTCAGCCCTCAGTCCAGACTCAGTTCCCTCCTAGTTTGGTTTTCAGATAATCGTGCCAGACCCTTTCACTTTTCTCCTCTGCTTTAAGTTTTCATCAGCTTGGTTGCATTGCAGGAAGATGAAAAGAGATGATGTGATTAATTGTAAACAAGTACAAAGTACAATTTGGATAAGAATTGTAATGCCAAATGTAAGGCCACGGTGCAATTGCATTTTGGTCCCCGTGTCCTGTGTATCATTTACAATTTTACAAATAACTCTCTTTGAACAGAATTAGTGAAATGACAACAAGCTTGTGTGGAACAACTTCCATCAGAGGAGGGCCTTGTGAGATTGGAAAAGAGATTGAATAAGAATAGATAGACTGTATGAACTGGTGAATGGAATGATGAATCGTAGTAGGGAGTAGTTGCCACTTCTATCACAGTACAAAGACAGATTAAATAATCTGGGAGCAGTTATACAAGAGAAATTATGTAATTTCTTTAAAATATATTCACCATGTCACTTACTACTACTTACTATGGAGATTAACAACATAACTGACCTTAAAAGGAGTTGGACATATTTTATAGAGATTATTAGGTATGAAGATGTGCTCAGGCAAAACCTGAGAGGTACTTTCTCTTGCTTTGCTGGTGATGGGCTGGCAAGCTTGATAGGGATTTTGCCTTGCTTTTGCCTTATAATAAAATTCTGTTAAGCACTTACAATATATTCTACGTATTCAATTTCCTAAAGATGTCAACAAGCGTAAAGTCTGATTCCATGTTTGTACTCCAGTCGGAACTTTTTTTAAAAGTACTTCTTTCTTGGGGTTTTTTTCTTCCTTACACTGACAAATCATCATATTTTTTCCTAGACCATTTCATTTGGAATGCTTATTTTTAAAAAAGACCTTTGCAGAGATCAAATATCTAAGGAAGTACCCATCTTGAGAGTTTGTAATTTGGCAAAGTGAGTTTGGCAACTGAAATAAAATTCTTAGAAATTCCTGGCAAAAAGGCTAATTTTGACATATTCCTTGGGTTCAGATTTAGAACAGAATGATGACATTGGCGTAAGGGCTGTCAGTGGAGCCACATAGTATGACTTCACACTATTTCAACTAGCATTCTTACACCAACTTATGCTAATATTTCATGTATTTAATTATAATTTTTACATTAAAACACTGAAAAATAATAGCATAGGTGTATTCTAGTTTGGAGGATTCTTTGGCTTGTTCAAATGCACAGACATTTTTCCAAACCATGATGAATAAGAAAAATCAGTAGTTTAGTTGATGTGCTGTTTAATACCATCTTGCTTCAACATTAATAATGCATATTGGTATTTCTAGGTAAAAAACACTGAAGCAGTGTCTTCTAATAATACTTCTAAATGTACTGACATGCTTGGCATCTGTTTTTCTTTCTGAATGATAGAAAAGCCAGAAGATTCTGTAGTGGTGAAACTGGTGGTGAGCTTACTGCAGCTGTCCCAGGTGGCAGTTAACCACACAGGAGAAAAAGCAGTGCTGGGTAAGTTAATTAGTCCCACAGGCAAAATATGGCTGTCATTCCAAACACCAGACTGAAACTGTGGTTGTTCTTAGTGTTACTTCCCACTGTGCTTCCCACTTCAGCACACCAACACAGAGTGTGAAGGAAAGGGGAGGGAAATAGATTTTGTTTTCTTTCTGATTAACATTTAACATTCTTGTTAAAAATTATTTTTGAGGTCGGTTTTGTTTTGCTTTGTTTTTTCTTTTTTCAATAGTTGTCTGTTTTAATAAAATACTTTGTCTGGAAAGTAAATGAGGGACACATTTGTATGTAAAATGTAGATTAAATCTTACTGAGTTTGCAGTCTACTATTTGGGCTCACACAGTCTACTGTTTGTATTTACCATACCTTTTAGGGATTAAAAATGAATGATTCTGACCTTTTTCTTTTGCCAGTTTCTAGCAGAAGCAAACATAAAATATGTATCTGTTATAAGCTGGAAAATCCAGAGCCATAGGCACTCCTGGAAAATTGAGTTAAAAAGCATAACTGTAGTATTTATGAGTTTTAAGCTGCAAAATTTGTTCATGTGTGATTTTAATCAGAAAGCTCCTTAAGTGATTATTTATAAATGTTTGCTGCTTCTTACCCCATAAGAGTGTGAGTTTTAAAAATAGGGTGAGACCTTATCTTAGTGTGCATAAGATTACAGAAAGACTGTAAAATTACATGCATTTGCAGAGGCTGTTGGAAGTTGCTTGGGAGAAATAGGTCCCATGGATTTCTCCACCACAGCTCTTCAGCGTGCTGAAAATGCACTGGATTCTAGAGCAGCAGATTTACTTGAAGATAGAAAACTTCAGTGTGTCTTCATAATGTTAATTCAAATAAACACTGCTTTAACAGATAACTGGTGAGTATCCTTATTTATTTAGTTAACTTAAAAGCAAAATAGGAGCCATTAAGTTCTGTGTTGTTCAGATCACCTCAGAGTAACTCTCTGAAAGTGTTAGAAGGGTTGGATCTGTTAGTGTCCAACCATGTGCTTCTCCAAGGCTCAGATTATTTACCCAGTAAATCTTTAGATGTTTCCTAGAAATTCTAGGAAAATTAGGAGTAGGATGTAGATCAAGTAGTGGGATGCAAGCCAGAGAGTCTCCTCTGTGCTGTAGAGGATAGCAGTGCTAAGGAGTGAATACTCAGGCTTTGTTTTGTGATAAAATATGCCATGGCACCACTGATTGTGGAATTATTCATCTTGTGTACTTACAAAGGTGATTTTGAGAATCAAATACCTGAATGAAATTAATAATAACAATATTGTGTATGATCTTTTTTCAGTATTGATGTTAGAGCTGCTGCTGTTTCCTGTTTGAAAAACATATTAGCCACCAAGTCTGGCAATGAATTTTGGGAAGTTTATAAAAGTAAAGCTGATCCCATGTTAATCTATCTACAGCCTTTCAGAACATCTAGGAAAAAGGTACTTCTGATAAATCTTGTGTACATGGCATATGGAGTAGAGAAAAAATAAACAAATATATTTTTTAAAAATAAGTAAATTTGAAAGTATATTTGAGATAGGCTTTGATAAATGACAAATTTGATGTCAATATAATTGCAGGTCTGATAGCTTTTGTACTTCTGTTTCTTGTTTCTATTTTACCAGTTGCAACTTTTCCTTCACGTAAGAAATTACTAATTTGACAATAGAAAGCTGTGCACTTTCATTTAGACAGACAGTTTTTGATTTCCTAATCAATAATGTAATACATTCTTTCTCAGCATTCCAGTGTTATTTGATGCAAAAAATGGTGGAAAATAAGCCAGAAAAACTACATAATTAACCATAAATCAGACATTTCTTAATTTTCAATCTTTTTATTTGTAAATTAAATGTGATGCCTAATTTGACCTTGTTGATGTTACTAGTAAAAATTTATTTTTAGTATTTTCAGATTTCCTTGGAAAACTTTACATTTGCATGAACAAAATTTATATTGTTAATATTGTTAATCAACTGAAGGACCTGTAATAGTTAATATGTTTTAATGTGTGCAGTGCAGTATGACTTTTTAAAATGCCATAAAACTTTTTCGTATTTCCGATATTTGTATTTTCCTTTTAGTTTCTTGTAGTATCTGCTAATGATATGGAGGCTCCTTTAGAAAGATTGGATGACACAAACCTGTGGATTCCTCTGGGAGAAAGTCATGAGACCTGGATCAAGCACCTAACTAGTTCAATATTGGACAGTGGAGGTGTGAAAAATGAAGTTCTCCAGTTAATGAAGCCACTATGCGAGGTGAGCTAAATCATACCTTTGTACTTGTATGTTGTGCTGTGATGCACAAAAAATACAATTACTCATCTTGATAGCAAGTAGTAATTTCTGCTGTTAAATAATTTATGGCCTTTGTGATCATATATGATCGGTACTCATAAAATATACTCCCAAAATACAGGATTTGAGAGATAATTACAAACATAGGTAAACTTCATATGGCTGCTTTAAGTGAATGCCAGCATAGCCCTGGCTTGTGTGTTTTTTGTCAAGCATTACATGTTTGGGCAGTTGTGAGTTTGGTTGTAACCTGAGAGACAACTAAAAATCATTTCTTTCTTAGCAGCTGTTGTGCATTGTTGTTTTCTAGGTGAAAACAGACTTGTGTCAAACTTTGCTTCCATACCTGATTCATGATATCCTTCTTCATGACTCAGATGAATCTTGGAGAAATCTTTTGTCACTTCATATCCAGAAGTTTTTTACAGCCTGTTGCAAATTTGCCTCATCTAGTAGATCTACTCCAAATTCTGATTCAGGTAATGCCATAATATTTTTGTTTCAGCTAAAAGAGGAATTCTGGTTGTGAAAAAGCTATCTTCTGATATCAAATGTATGATGTGCACTTGTAGGCAGGCAGAATTTAGAAGTTTCGGCCAAGCTGATCTTTTTTGATGGAGATACCAGTAATTTTGAAGCTATTCATTGGCAGGACCCAAGAAGTTTCTTCTAACTTCTTTTCTTATTAATGACTAAGTAATGTTTAGTACTTGCTGAATTGAGGTGTTATCCAGTGTCAAGTGCTGCAAGACTGAGTCATGAATTATCATTTAAAATTACTGATTAGCAGTTAAATTCCTCTCTTAATCAAACAAGAGCAACAAAAAGCAGTTTTCACCTGAGTTTTCCCCTTGGAGAAGACTAACCTTTGCTTTAACTACTGCCTAATATTGATAATGGTCCTCCTATACATTCAGAAGACCTGTTCCATTCCAGCAAAATGAAAGGAAGTAATAAATAAAAGAACTGCAGCAGAGTGAAGAAAGGCAGTAAGTTCATTTTAAAGAAAGCACCATTTAATCAAACTATTCATGTCCTTTCCAGTTAGATTATGGTTGAAGTTAGGAGAAAGTAGAGTTAGAGGAGCCCTTAGTATTGCAGTTTTTACTGAGAGTGATGTAAATAACCCTAATTATGCTAGGTGTATTTAAGGAACTTTCTGTGGATGCTGACTAGCCTGGACTGAAAGACCAGAACAGTATTCTTTCACATTTTTTAGTTCAGGTAACAAGTTCTTTCTACAACTCACAAATTTATGCTGAGATATACAGAGCAACCTAACATATTCTATGAAGAATATGAAAGGGTTTTTCTAAGTTTTATGAATTCACAGGTAGTTCAGTGGTACCAGTGAGCAAATGATGGAGGCCCCTTCAAACACTGTGATTCACAGAAGCACAATCACCTGGTTTGGAGGAGACTTCTCAGATCATTGAGTCCAACTTGTGGCTGAACACCACCACATCAACTACACTGTGGCACTGAGTGCCATGTCCAACCTTTCCTCAAACACCTTCAAGAAAAGTGACTCCACCACCTACCTCTCTGGGCAGCCCATTCCACAGTCTAATCACCCTTCCTATAAAAATTCTTCCCATAAAGAATTCTATGCAAGGGATATGTACTGAGGCAATAGATGAACAAAAAAAAAAAAAAAAAAAAAAGAAAGGAAAGACATATAGAAGCGTTCAATGGAGTTCTCCAGGTGAAAAAATGGCCTGGTAACAGGGAAAAAACAAACCAAAAACCAAACATGCCAAACATGAAGAGGCATGCAGCTCACTCTATGAGTGATTGTTTACAGAGGTGCAGTAGCCAACAGAGCAAAGATATGTTAATTCCAAAATTGGAGTTATGTGACATCAGTATTTGAAGCAAAAAAATTAATTGTCGAGTGTGAAACTAGCATTTTTTTTCAAGTAGGAACTGTTGCCCTGTGAAAACAAGAAGAAACCTCTTCCTAGAAAACCTAGATAATTTCATTCCAATCCAGCAGGATCCAAACTTCAAAAAACCACACAGTTAGACATGGGAGAGTTAAATGCTTCTGAACAGGTTTATTTCTGTTGAAACACACAAATTGTCCAGGTTTTAGTTTTCTTTAGGGCAAACTGCTACTTCTGCATCTTACTGTAATGTAATAGTGATCAAACCTGTGCTTGTGTGCTCCCTCTTTTCTGCTTCTTGTAATTGATAATTCAAAAATGACCAGGGCATAGAAGAAGTTTTTAATCCAATCACCAGAACATAACCTGTAGCCATCTGATTTTTATTTTAATCCAGAAGCAACATATGGAAACATAGATTCTTCGAAACTATGTGTGGAAAGTAGGGGGTTTTGTGTCACCATACACACTCTAAAATCTGCAATCAAGTAATTTAACAGGAGGTATTTCTGTGACTTGGGAATAACTTATACAGCAGAAGCCTAATGGGAGAGGTCTGTTACAGAGCTTTTTACAATTATATTAGTTCATCTCTGAATTCTGCAAGAAAAAATAGAATCCATAAACTAATAATATAATTTCATAAAACTGTGGTGTAAACTACTATGATGTCAATAACATGTAAGGAGAAGAAATACATTTTGTGGCAAACTATTAATTTAACTTTGGAAATGCAATTCAGGAAGTTTTTTAGTTATTTTCTTGACTGCAAAGTAGACCTTTTTATTTTGTAAATGGATATGTTATGACTGAAGTTCATTATATCCTTTCCTTTGAAATATATATCCCAGAGCAAGAAGCCCATAATTTTAGAAGTTTGGATAAAGTATCTCGACGAGCCATGCTTGCTGTTGTTGATTACTTGAGAAGACAAAAGAGGTGAATTCAAGCTTTTCGAAACATTGCCTTAATTCAATTGTGACTTTTCAAAGATCTATTAGTACTGTAGATTAAAGAAAAAGAACATGGTAGAGAATATGTTGATTAAAAGAAAAAATATAGACCTTGCATTTGTTACAGAGGTGATATGGCTACCCTTAAAGGGTTCTAACTATGCTGAAGGAGTTTTCTAAAACCCTTTTGTCTAATTGACTTCTTGTGGTGTAGGTTTTCCAGGGGCTAAGATAAAGTTAGCCTTTGGAAGGCTTTATAGTTAATACTGGATTTATTTTGTTTAATGCCAGAGAAAAAGTCTGTTACAGCAGTATTAAAGTCTTTCTTTCATCAGATCTGTTTCAGGTACAGTTTTTGACGACAGCTTTTGGCTAGATCTGAATTATCTGGAGGTTGCTATAGCAGCACAGTCGTGTGCTGCTCACTTCACAGCCTTGCTCTACGCAGAAATCTACGCAGATAAGATAAATAGGGACAAGCAGCAAGAAAGGTAGGAGGAGTGCTGTTTCCTGACAGTTCTGGCAAAATGGATCATGTTTTGTGAGTCCCAGCAGTGTTTTTGTTTTGATTTTAGTTTATGAAAAGTCAAAGAAGCTTTAAAAATATTCCATAGGTGTGCATATGGACATGGAAAAGATTTCCAGTCCTTGAACGTGATCCAAGGCTCAAAATAGCATCATGTTGACTTATAATCAGAAACTTTTGTTTGTACTGTTGGTTAAATTACAGCCAGAAGTTAATCAAGAGGAGAAAGAAACCCCAGAATGATGACCAGTATTGTGTGAATAGAGCTAAATGATCCTTGTAGTAACTTCCTTCCATGACAGACAATTATCTTTGTTTTCTGGTCCAGCAATATCAAAATATTGAACTAGTTTAGATTTTGTGACAAACTACTGTAAGGTAGTGAAAATATAACAAAAGTTTGGTTGTATGCACATACGTTAACTAATTGCTTTTCTTTTTAGAGGTAAGAACACTTCAGACATTCACAAAAGCAATTTGATTTCATAGAAGATTAGCAATTGCAAAGTGTGTGTAGGAGGGTTCTCCAAAAGCACCTTGGTGTTAGAATCCCTTGATGTTGAAATTCCCAGCTCAACTGATCACTTCCTCATTCTGATGGAGAGCCATAGTGGGGATATGACAGTCTTGCATTTATTGTATGTGCCCTTTATTTCTTGAGTGTTATCTCAGAATTACTTTAGTTCTCTATTTGAAATTTCATAGTGAAACATTTCTTTTAGATCTTCTTTTAAAGCAGCTAAGAGTTTGACATTTGAAGAGGAAAGTCAAAAAACACCTATTTCTACTTTGAATGAAAAAAGTAAAGAAGAAACTGGCCTAAGTGTGCAGGTACCTGTATGTGCTTTGCAATCTGAATGCAAACCTTCTCGTATGATTCTGATTAACAGTACATTTTATCTGAGCTGAGGGTAGATCTAGTTGAATTCAGAAAATGTGTTTTCAAGTTCTCCTCATACTTTAATTCAAAGTCAACTCAGTTGTCTTCCAGACAAATTAAATTGAGTATTTTTCACCTGAAACACTAATTAACTGGCAAGTTTTAAATCACAGCAAAGCAGGCTTTGTTTCCCAAAAGAACTGACTTTAGGATAGTAGCTAGCCAAATAGTTTTCAGTTTTTGTCACAGATACATGTTCATTACAAATCAGCAAATTATGTAAAGTTGTAAAAGTTGTAATTATCAAAACCAAAATAGTGTTATCTCCCTCAGGTTTATTTGATATATCAAATCTGATCCAGTAGCCTTGTCTACTCTCTCTTGTTCTTTCCATAGTTCATTATTCCTGAACTGTGCTTGTGTAATTTTTAAGACGTGTTGCTTAGCCAGTGTGTCTGATGCTTATTCAGTACTATTGCCTTTTGCTTTTCAACTAGCCCACTTAAGGCCCAGTTCTAGGCCTTTTAAAAATAAATTAGCATTGAAAGTAGGCCTGAAGAGTTTGGCTAGACTGCAGAACTTTTTTTCCCTGTCATGATAACAGGCTCAGATACTACATATAAAAAAATAAAACAATGATGTTACCTGTAAAAACATTTATAAACTGATATGATTTATGTAAAACTAACTTGAGCTGGTTCCAGAAAAATAGTTCTTTGTTTTGTGGTGCATGTTCTAGGACCTTCTCATGGACATCTATAGAAGCATTGGAGAACCTGACAGTCTTTATGGCTGTGGTGGAGGAAGAATGTTACAGCCATTGGCACGGTAAAATTTATTCATGTTCTTATGTCCTTTAAAGGCATTGCTTTCATTTGCTAGTAAGGAACTTAAATTGAAAACTTCTTTTTCCCTTACAACAGGATAAGAACATATGAGCATGAAGCAGTATGGGAGAAAGCCCTTGTAACATATGACCTTGAGACAAGCCTCTCTCCGTCTACTCGCCAGGCAGGAATAATAGAGGTAATACTATTTTATAAGAGGAAATGAGTGTAAGAAGTGATATTCATCATATTGAGTCATTTGTAGTGAGTCCAAAATTGTTTTAGGATCTCTTTGTAAAGTGATCTCTTTATTCGTTAAGTCTAGCCCATTGTCATAGGCATCCAAACTGTGTAATATAAGACAAGTCAGTATTTGTTCTGAAAACATTAAGGTTCTTAGTCCTCTTGTCACTCACTCATAATCCCCATCTTGGGTAATGAATTTTGTGAAATACTTAAAAATAAGTAGAGTCACATTATTCCAGATTTTGGCCAATTTATAAAATAACAGGATATAGAAAGTAATGTAATTGGTTACTTTTGCTATCTCCTTTAAACCTCTCTGTTATGAAACCATGGGTTTTTTTGATACAATAGATAAAAATAATATTTTGAACCGTTTGAACTGTTGAAAATAAGTTGCCTTTTTAGCCTAAAAATGTTTATACCGGTTCTGTAATAATGTAGCACAGATGTATATGTGTTTCCCTAATTTAATTTTCCTGTAGTACTTTAAATTTCTTACCACAAATTATTTAGAATCCCTGTTAAAATTCCATTGTGTTTGTCCTTCATAGTGGCTTGACATGTCATCTGGTTAATTGGTCACAATTATACAGACATTATGGCCTTCAAACAGATAAGACTTGAAGGAAATCTTCTCAAATCCTTATCAGGAGAAAGAGTTCATTAAGAAGTAAAATTTATTTTACTTGCCACCCAGGATTGATGGAATGGAGAAATGTGAGCTGATAGTTAATGTGAAGCACAGTGTGAAAATTTATTTCAAAGAATGCCAGCCACAGTAGTAACAAAACCATTTTCCTGGAGCTGCAGATATCAATAGTGTGATTGGTAGTCTTATTAAAAAGTTTTCATTTTATATGTAGAGTTTAGAAATAGTTATGGTCCTGTCTTTCCTGCAAAAAGTTCTTTGTTTCCAAAAGTAAAACAAAGCCCTTAAAAAATACCAGTTCAGTTTAATAAAGGAGGGAGATCAATTTTGAGAAATTTTCTTAATTCCAGGCTTTGCAGAATTTTGGGCTTTGCCACACTCTTTCCATGTACTTAAAAGGGCTGGAACATGAAAACACTGAGTGGTGTGCAGAACTCCAGGAAATACGCTACCAGGCAGCATGGAGGAATATGCAGTGGAGCCACATCTCTTGTGTCAAGTAAACCATCTTATCTTTTGCAAGTTCCCTAAGCAAAAGGCAGCAGGGTCAGGCCCAACCAAAAAAAAGACAAGATTAGAATATAGATTCTGTGAAGCAGGTCACCTAATTCACCTTAATCATTGAATTGAAAAGCAGTGTTTTTCACCACTGTCTGTTTTCCTGAGAAATTGTACACAGGTGATTCTGCTTTTTGGATGTTTGTAATGCTAAAATGAAATTTTCTATTTTTGACTCATATGGTAGTTGTATCTTAAGTACCAGAGAGGGATAGATAGCTTTTAATATCTAATTTATAAGAAAATAGGGAAAATATTACTCAGTAAGCCACAAGAGGTTATCAATTCCTGGGTAAGCAAACACCAGTATTGATTAATGGCTATTCCTTCATAAGGAATAACGTCCTGGAGAGAGGATACTGCTGGATGCCTGGCAGCAGTTACTTGAGGTGGCTGACTGGGATCTAGTGTGAACTCTGTCCTTCCTTAGTACAGCTGCATCATTGTTCAGTTCAGGAGGGATGCAAAATAGACTCATGTTACGGCAAAAGCAAAAAAAAAAAAAAAAGTCCCATGATGGGATCTTCAGTAACTTCTTATACATCAATTTTTTGGAGTCAGGAGAATTTTTCTCCTATGACTCTTACAGCAGGATGGGGGACATACTCTTTGTGTGCTCGCTTCTCTTCTGCATGATCTTATGATCATTGTTTAGACACCTGGAGAACTTCACAAACAGCCTGTTGAAGGGCATATGCCTTGCCATAATCAGAACAAACTTTGTATAGGTGAGCTAGAACAAGATTCAAGAACAGCTTGAATTTATAAAACATAAAATTAATTAAAAAGTGTAAAGCATCGCATTATTGTTTTGTAATGCAAAACAGCAACCTATCCAACTGCAGAAAATGTACAACTGAAAATATTTGTCCCAAAGACAAAATTGGCTTCTTTATAGAGAAATACATACAGTTTTTGTTTTATTTTATGTTACCTTTTCTTTTATTTGTTAGAGATGAAGCAGGAAGTCCAGGGTACCATGAATCATTGTATGATGCTCTTCAGTCTTTACGAGATAAGGAATTCTCTGCTTTCCATGACAGTCTTAAAGATGCCAGGTAACAAACTGTATGCAAATACTGTGATGTTAGAGAGAGAGATGGAGACAATGTGTGTGTTTGTAGTCACAGATTATGTATGAAGGACAGTCATGGGCTCAGCTAAAGACTCATGCATAGAGTAAAAACTACTTCCAGACTGCAGCTCTGAGTTTTTTAACTTCAGTTTGTCATCTGTGCATACATAATTTGTGTGTAGTTGGAGATACATTTCCTGTAAACATCTCTTACTTTCTGGATGTCTTCAATGGATTCCAGTGCTGACTGCTCTTCTTTAGCTGAGCTATCACATAGATTTTGGAGTTTCTGTTTGCTTACTGTGTTTTCATTTAGTGACAAACTTAATTTTTTTTTAAATTTTAATGGTAATACAGAGTAACTCTAGACAGAATAATTTGGCTGTTTAAATTCTGTTCACTGTATGGAAACTATGTTATGGATATTTGTAATTACTTACTGAAATTCAGTAAAAATAATCTACTATTTTTCTATTAAATCCATAGAGTGAATGAAGTAGAAGAGTTGTGCAAGGGAAGTCTTGAGTCTGTTTATTCACTGTATCCAACCCTTTGCAGACTACAGCTAATTGGAGAGTTGGAAAATGCAGGTCTGCTGTTCTCCAGGTGATTTCTTGTTTCACACCACTTCCTCAGTTTTCAGGATTTTTAGTAATCAAGCATAGCACAAAACTAAATACAACCTCAACAGATGTCATTCATCAACATCTCAAACTTCATATTGAAAATGACAAGGATTTTAGCTTCACTACATGAAGACAATTTTAAATTCTCTGTATTTCCAGACTAGCTTAATTTACAGCCTAGTTTGAGTTATTTGATATCATGCCAATACTCTGTTTTAAATAATTGTTTTCTTTTCTTTATATTGAGTTCCCTCATACTCCAAGGTAGTAGTCATATCTCCTAGCTTCTGGTTGACTCAAGAAGCTGAGTCTTCCTCTTGTAGTTTCTTTTTTAAAAATGTTTTCCATTTCTGTAATGACATCCATAGCTTTACTGGAAGCTGTGTCAGTTTGAATCATTTTCTTCATGGACCTCTACTACCATCAATATTGTTCCTAAATACTTTTTTTACTCACCCTGCATTTCACTGATATTTAGTAAGAATTAATAACAAGTTTTTTTTCTTTTGGGACCAATTGCAGATCTGTTACTACTCAACAACTGAATGATGTTTATTTGAAATGGCAGAGACAGTCCCAGCTTCTCAAAGACAGTGACTTCCATTTCCAGGAACCTGTCATGGCTCTGCGCACCGTAATTTTGGAAATCTTGCTTGAAAAGGAGAGTGAAAATACCAAAAGAGAATGTATTAAAGACCTCCTAACCAAACATCTAGTGGAACTCTCTAGATTGGCAAGAACTGCTAAAAATACTCAGGTAATAAATTTCAGGAAGGATCAGAAACAGATGTTTAGGGGTTTTTTTTGTTTATAAAAGAACTTCATTTTTAACAGTACTAATGTTTAACTTATTTTAAGTTTGTTCAATAAGTCTGTTAATCTGAGACTTAAATGATGTAGAATTTATTAATAAATTGTATTTATGGGCATGTCTTTTTGAACTTTGTTCATAAGTGTAAGCCACTGAATGAGGTAGATAATACAAAAAATGACATTTTTAGTCAATGCTCTTCTAGGTCTGCTTCTAATTTTGCTGCAGTTTTATGCAGCTTTCACTTGCATCATATGTTGTAGTATTCCAGAATAAAACTGGAGAGATAACTTCATTGCATCTTTCTATTTAATGTTGTCTTCAAAGTTTCATACTCTCAAAACACTGTTGCACTGTGGTCAGTCTTTCAGTGCATGACTTACTGGGATTTGCAGAATCAGTGGTTTTTTCACTTGCTGATGTATTTAAGGTCCAGAGTCAGCCTTGTACTGTTCTAGGTGGTGCATCTAGATGAGTAACTCCACAATAATTTACAGAGTAACAGTATCTTCCAAGGACCTCTACAGAAAGTGGTTCCAGCTAAATACAGAACCTGGAAAGGTGTTTAACACTTCATGTATGCGGAACTAAATTGAACTTTCATTTCAGGAAGGTTCTAACTCTTTTTATGAATAGTTATGAAATCAGTTGAAAAGCTGTCTTTGATTTAATGAATTTGCAGAGGCACTTTACTCAGTGCCTCTGCAAACTGTTTGGGAGAATGATTTCAGATATTTTTGTCTCATGCCTGCCCAGCTACCAACACTGTGGCATTGAGTGTCCTACAAGAGCCTCAAGTTTGTTCAAAACATTGTTTGCTCCTTGTGCTATCATAGTGATAGTAAGAAGTGAGGATGGTGTTTTATCGGTGATCTGTGTGAAGATTCAGGCATGCAAAAGAATTAGTGTATGGTGGTACTATCTTTAAAATTATTTTTCTGTGGTCTGGAATAATATATGTAATGCATGTAATAATGTAATAATTGCCAAGCTATAAATCCATTAATTCAATAGGTACTGATTATAGAATTTTTCTACCTCCAATTTAAATTGTTAAACAAAGATGCTTTATTTTAGAGTTTGAGAGGTTTGATTCCAGTCTATTTTTGTTGCAAATCAGAGTTTTCTGCAAGTGTATAGAAAAAAAACTATTTCATATCTTTGCTGCAAATAGATTCTTAGCATTGTATGGGCAGACTGTGCTGCACAAATAGAGAAAATGAAGATGGAATCTAAAAACAAAACTTGCTGTGAGATACAGATATTTTCCTTAAAGAATTGTTCATGGTTATTTTTTCCATTTCAGCTTCCAGAAAGAGCTATGTTTCAAATCAAACAACACAATCCAAATGGAAATGGAGTTTGTGAATGGCAACTTGAAGAAGCTCAGGTTTTCTGGGCTAAAAAGGAAGAGAGTCTGGCACTGAATATACTTAAAACGATGATAAAAAAATTAGATGCAGATTGGATTCAGGTATGTGTTACATAATGTATAAACTTATGGGAATTAAATTATTTAAGATGCTAATTCCACTTTCCGAAGTTTTCCCGTAGAAGAAAATTAAAAGCCCATCTGCAGTATTAAATACTAATTGGGTTGTACTCTCAAAATGTATGAAAGCAAGAAAACCTGTGTTAGCAAATCTTGTGGATTTTCAAAGTGAGTCTATAAGATTGGCAAATGTAATGTTAAATTGGCAAATGTCATTATTCTTAGCCCAACATTAAACCATGTCCCTAAGCACCACATGTACATGTATTTCAAATCCTTTTTAAACAGGGATGGTGACTCTACCTTGGGCAGCCTGTTCCAATGTTTGACAGTTCTTTTAGTGATTAATATCCAATTTAAATGTCTCCTGGTGCAATTTGAGGCCATATCCTCTGGTCCTACTGCTTGTAGCCTAAGAGAAGAGGCTGACCCCCCCCAGCTCCCCCCTCCTTTCAGGCAGCTGCAGAGTGATGGGGTCCCCCCTGAGCCTTCTTTTCTCCAGGCTAAACACCCCCAGCTCCCTCAGCTGCTCCTCACAGCACTTGTGCCCCAGACCCTTCCCCAGCTCCGTGTCCCTTCTCTGGACACGCTGCAGCCCCTCAATGTCTTTCTTGCAGTGGGGAGCCCAGAGCTGAGCCCAGGATTGGAGCTGTGGCCTCAGCAGTGCCCAGTGCAGGGGGACGGTCACTGCCCTGCTCCTGCTGCCACACCACTGCTGACCCAGGCCAGGATGCCATCGGCCTTCTTGGCCCCCTGGGCACACCCTGGATCATGTTCAGCTGCTGTTTGCCAGCACCCCCAGGGCCTTTTCTGCCAGGCAGCTTTCCAGATGCTGGCTGGGTTGCTGTTACCTGGCACTTACCTTGTTGAACCTCATACAGTTGACCTTGGCCCATCAATCCAGCCTTTACAGATCCCTCAGGATGATGTTTGTTAAAATATGGTCTACAAATACTTGACTAGAACTTCATTTTGTGTACCACTGTGGTAAAAATGCCTTTATGTCCATAACTTTATGTTCACCTGTGATGGCATTCTCTGAGAATTTCTGGAGGATGAAAGACATTTGCTTTGAAGTCATGTATATTCTTAAAGAATATCACACTTTAGAAAACCTGGATTATTTTGGGCCAATTTCTCTATACATACAGAGCAAAATCAAAGGTAGCTGCTCTTTTGATTTCTGTAATCTCTCCATGAATCAATTGATGAGGCCCTCCAAAAATTTAGTTCGTCCTTGTATTTACCTTGTCCGTGTAATGAGGATTTGTGTTTTCACAGCCTGTGATGTTCACATAGGTAATTCACAGTCAGTGTTGCCATCTTGGTCACATGGTCTTTAATATGTACCCTATACTAGAAGTATTTTGCAGAGTTATCCTACTCTAAAGTTAAAAGTTTAAAGTTAAAGCTGAACATCCAGTCTGGAGACAAGTCCTTTGGAAACCTGCTGCATCCTCTTCTCGAAACAATTTTGTTCAAATTTCTGTGTAGAAGTCTGTCTGAGGAATTTGATGGTCACACATGATTATTGTGGTTCCTGACTGTTCCCTATGGAGTTGTCTGTGGTACTTCAGACTAAATGGGGATATTATAAAATACAATTCTGAAAACATGCTGTGAATTTTAAAAATTTTTATTACATTTTGTCATTGTTTTGTTCTGCCTTTGATTGTTCAAACTATCAGGTATTTTAAAATGTTCCTTTAAACTTCTTAAAACTTCTTTAAGCTTCTTAAATGTTTCTTTCACTCTCCTTTAGCATTACATAGAATGTGAATGTGATTCAAGGTTATTGACTACTGTAGATGTGTATGGAAAATTACATGCATTATATGTAATAAGCCTCAGTTGATTGAATTCTATTCAGTGCTTAAAACGTTTAGAAATTTCTTTAATTTTTTTCTTCCCAAAACTTGCTTTTTCAAAGGTTGAGAAAGATCCTCACCTGAAATTGATGTATACAGAGTGCCTGAGGCTCTGCGGAACCTGGTTAGCAGAAACATGCTTGGAAAACCCTACAGTCATCATGCAGAAATACTTAGAAAAGGTGCATCCAGTCTTTTCCAATCTTTGAGATAATGCTGTGTTAAAATACAGTGTTAAAAGGTCAAGTAGATTTTTCAGTGCATTATTTTTCTGAACTGAAAATATTGCCTCTTATATAGATGTTATGGTTTCACCTTGTGTTGTGTAACACTGTAACTTTGTTAAATGTTCAGAATATGGCTTTGTAGAAATCACAGTGAAACATCTTTTATTGGCTTAGAACTGCAGTGATTACAGCTACTAGTCTAGTTTCCCTTTCCTGTTCCCTATCCCTACTTCTTCCTTCTCAGGACAGATTATTCACTCACCAGCTTTTCAGTATGGCCATTGCATTTCACAGAACCATAGAATCAGTTAGGTTGGAAAACAACTCTGATACCATCAAGTCCAGCCTGTGCTTTAACACAACCATGTCAACCAGGCCACAGCACTGAGTGCCACATCCAGTCTTTCCTTAAAGAAAGGAAAGTCACCACCTCCAGGAATGGTGACTGCAACACTCCCTGGGCAGCCACTCCAGTGTCTGATTACCCTTTTTGTGAAGAAATTCTTCCTAATGTCCAACCTGAGCTCCCCCTGGTGCAGCTTAAGGTTCAGGTTATGTTCTCTTGTCCTACCACTTGTTACCTGGGAGAAGAGCCTGACCCCCACCTGGCTACAGCCTCCTTTTAGGGACTTGTAGACAGTGATAAGGTCACCTCTTGTGCCACATCTTGTTCTAGTGTTTCAAAGTACTGTCATTTTTTTGTTTTAAACTCTTAGCCAGCAATAGAAATGTATAAATATTTCTCCACTCTGCATTTCTTTATCTCATACTAATTTGTGAAACTCAACATAGTTGCCTTCCTCTGTTGCTGTCTATATGCTTTCTTCACTCTGATGATTTAAATCCATGACTTTTGTATATAATTTCCTTTACTTTTGGCACTTTTTGGACTGTCTTCCATTTTTCCTCACCATCTTGTGATACAAAGCTGTAAGACTATTTTAAAACTTCATGTCTCTGTAAACGATAGATAAGCATGGGAAAATCCTATATGGCTATTAAAGTTGTTTCATACAGGATAATAATTTTTGACTGTTTGCACCAAAATGTTTCTCAGAGATTAAATTCACTCAGGAGAAAAATATTAAGCCTGTTACATTTATTTTCTATGATATTTATTCCATCACAGGCAATATTAATAATCTATTAAAGCAGATGACCCTGCCTGAGCAGGGAGGGAGTTCAAAAAGATGAGCTTCCCATGTTCCTTCCAGCCTATTTTTCTGTGATAATAGAGTTTCATCAAGTGTTAAGCAACACTATTTATCTGGTGATTAACCTTACCATTATTGTAATTTTTCCTTTAGGCTGTGGAAATTGCTGCAAGCCACAGTGGAGACAGCAGTGATGAGCTGAAGAAAGGAAAGATGAAAGCTTTCCTCTCCTTGGCTCGTTTCTCTGATAATCAGTACCAGCGAATTGAGAATTACATGAAATCCTCAGAGTTTGAAAATAAGCAGGCCCTGCTGAAGAAGGCCAAGGAGGAGGTTGGTCTCATCAGGGAGCGTAGAGTTCAGACCAACAGGTGAGCATTCAGGTGGAGGCTGGATACTGGGGAGCTGTCACAGGCTCCAGCTCTGCTCTCTGGGCAACAGGTGCAGCGTGGGTCATGTCTCTACAGCTGCATTTTCCTTCTCCACAAAGCAGTGGCCATATCCATAGTGCTTGTGAATGGTTTCTCAGCTGTGCCTGGATATGGTCTAGGTGTGATGGATAGCGTGAGCCAAAACTAAGCCAGGGGCAGTGTGGATGATCATGGACTGGAATTCATGTTTGTTCCCTGAATCTATTCAGTTTATTTGACAAAAATGTTACATAATGTAAATAAATGGGTTGGGATTTTTCTCTATTACACATTTAGTGAGAGAGTAGAATTAATTTTAATGCAGAATTCTTAAGGATTTAGTAAGAGCAACTGCAAATGAGCAGAAAAGGATGAACTTCAGCTTCTGGAAACTGAAGTCTTTACACAAATGATCTGTACTGGATATTCACATTTATACCAATATTGAGATTAAATCAAGAAGACAGAAGACAGGAAGCTTACTTAGAGCAGTGGGTCTGTGTGCACATACAGCAAGGGAGTAGCTCCCAGTTTCTTAATTGTTTATTTTACTGTGCTTGTACATACAGAACAACTTAAGAAATGTTAAATTAGTAAATGAGAGACCTAGGGAAGCCTGGCTGTAAGTTCATTAAGAAAGAATTTGTTGTTTAAACATGACATCTGTTCATGTAGATACACAGTGAAGGTTCAGCGAGAACTTGAGCTGGATGAAGGGGCAATACAAGCCCTGACTGAGGATCGTAAGCGCTTCTTGTGCAAAGCAGTGGAGAACTACATCAGCTGTTTGCTAAGTGGGGAAGAACATGATATGTGGATATTCCGACTCTGTTCCCTGTGGCTTGAAAATTCTGGAGTTGATAGAGTCAATGAAATGATGACGGTATATGTTTGCTCCATTTTTTTCCTAATGCTTGGACAAATAAATATCCATCTTTCTTCTCCTTCTCCTGTATTTCTAGAAGATGAATTATGTAGCTCCTTAATTTTTCCCAAACACTTGCTTTTTTCAGTTGTCACTGCTTATCAGTTAGTTTTTCATCAGTGATACCTGTAGTTCTCAATGCATTTTAATTTAACTTTAATTAACATTTTAATTTGATAAGTCTGTATGATTAAACATATCTCATGTGGTCACTTTGTTCTTCACATACCTTGGAATTTTCTTGAACATCGTTAGGTACATTATTCTTGTTCATATTATATATACTTTTAGGTGAAAGCCATGAAAGACAGAATAGAAAGTAGTACTTCTCCTATGCAGGGCTTGCAGCATTTAGGGCCAAGATGACGTGATGCTCACTGAATTGCTGCTTGATCACACAGCTGTGATTTTTCTTAATTTAAAAAAAATTCATTTTTATGATTACAATTTTTGTTAGTTGTTTAGCACAGCTCTCTAACTGAGTTTTTTCTGCTACAGAAAAATGCACAGAAGATCCCTTCATACAAGTTCTTGCCTCTGATGTACCAGCTGGCTGCTCGGATGGGAACTAAGATGATGGGTGGTTTAGGATTTCATGAAGTCCTGAATAATGTAATTTTTGCTTTTCTTGTCTAAAGATATCTTGATTGGCTTGGTAGTGCCTACTTCTAAACAATATCCACGTTCCTCTGGCAGTTACAGCTAAACAAGTTACATAGGTGATAAGGGTGTATTAAAAATGAGTGATGCCAAATCAGTATGGTGGGGGAAGAGGATTGGGGACTTTTCTCATTCCTTAACTTAAAAAATCACCTTAATGGGTTTTCTTGTAGTATTAGAGTAGTTTTATGCAGCTATGGAAATCTACTTTGAATGTTTTTTCAGTTATGGAAATGTATTACCTTTTATTTCATCTCAGGAACCTTAGAAGTTCAAAAGAATTGTTAATGTCAATTAAGTATTGTTTTTTTCCTTCTGTTTTCAATAATGGGATCTTTTTCTTTTGTTGGCAGCTAATGGCTCGAATTTCACTGGATCATCCACATCATACTTTGTTTATAATATTAGCTTTGGCTAATGCTAACAAAGATGAACTCCTCACAAAACCAGATGAAATAAGAAGAAATAAGTTAACTAAAAATACACCAAAAGAGATCTCCCAGCTTGATGTGGTGACTACAAAAACTTCTATTCTATTAGTCACATTCAGTCCTTTAATATTGTTTAAAAATGTAAAAAACCACCGTATAAAAGCATATTTTAGTATAGAGCTCATTAGTAGACTTCTGTTAAGGAGCAGTAGGAGGGAAACAGTTCTTTTAATAATTCAACCCCCTTTTGTGTATACATAGGTAATTATTATTGAAAGAAATCATTACAGGGTTGAACAAAATACAGTTAATGTTTTGTGCCACAAATAACCCTGATAATAGCAGACTCTTGTGATAAAAATTCCTGATGTGTCATTCTGTAAAAGGCATTTTAGATGCAGGAAAGGCTTGAGAGGCTTTGTTGTTTGAAAGTACATACTGAATTGGGTATTTTTTTGCTTTCAGTGGTAATGTGTTCCGTCTAAGCAATTTTCCTTGTGCAGTGTATCTTTTGGTCCTTAGTATGTTAAAAGCCATGCTGATAAGCAATACTGAACTCTGGTTTCATGTTAATGTTGTTGTTGCTTAATTTTTGTTTAACCTTTCATCCTGCATCTAAAGTATTGTCCCTTCTTTCCCCCATCCATGTAGGTCTGACATGGTTGGTTGTCATTGTCCTCTTGTCCCATAGGCTGATACATTTTTTCACCACATTTTTATGTGGCTTTTTTTTTCACCTTTCTCTCATATCTGTAGTTCTTTTGTGATCCTCCCCTTAGGAGTGAGATTATGCTAAAATAAGTGTCTCAGAGCCAGGCACAGAAGGAATGCATGCTCAGGTTTCTGTCTTTTGCATACAAGATTTTTTTCTTCAGCAGGGATTCAATAACAGAAGCAGGCAGATGGTGGAAGAACATCTAAAAACCTGCCTGTCCTTTTTTCTGAAGAATTTTTCATGTCTTTTGCACTTTGTCTGACAGGTTTGCTCCCTCTCAATCACCAATAATATTTTTACATTAACTATTATCTCAGATTAGACAGCACAGAATTTTTTTTTAATAATTATTTCAGGTCTAGTCACAAAGGGCTGTCCATTTTTGCAGTTTGCTCTGTTTTCGTAGGACATATCTCAATTCTACTTGGCTGCATGTTGTGATGCATCTTTAATATTAAAAAGTGTGGTTTACAAGATCTGATGTTTGTTTTCCATTGGGGTTTTTTAGGACAGAATGGAAGCTGCTAGCACTATAATTAATATTGTAAGGAAAAGAAGAGCTGCTATGGTTAGAGACACTGAAGCACTTTGTGATGCTTACATCACATTAGCAAATTTGGATTCTAGTCCATGGAAATCTCAAAGAAGTAAGTATTGGGAAAACTATTTTTGTTTTAATAATGAATATAGCTTTTATTTTCTCAGATTAAGAAGAGTATTTCTAAATAATGATATTTAGATAAAAGAGGTACTTTAATTTAGATAAAAGAGTATACATTTGCATAGTGTCCTATTTTTAATAGGTATTGAATGCAGTCTGAATTAAAAGTCATAGTAATTACTTGCACTGTAGGGCTCAGACCCTTAGTGTGAAACTCCAGAAATCACCAGTTGTCCTGTGGTCATCTTTATCAGCTCAGTAAAAGTATGCAGTGAGGTTTTAGGTCCCAAAAGCAATCTAAGCAGGGTTTTGTCAATTCAGATGTATTTTTATAGCTCTGAATTTAAAAATATTAATTCCTTTTAATTTCAGAAGGAATAAGTATTCCAGCTGACCAGCCAATTATTAAACTGAAAAACTTGGAGGATGTTGCTGTTCCTACCATGGAAATTAAGGTGACTGAAGTTGAAAAAATATACACTATGATACCATCATCATAGAATCATCTTCAGGCTTTTGTAATGGCAGTCATCTCTTCATCCAATTCCCATGTTTTTTTACAGGTCCACCTATGGGGATACTTTCTTGTCAGGCGGGAGGTGCAGGGTGAGATGGTTTCCTTAGAAAACCTTGATCCCAAGTGTTCTGTGTGCTGGATAATGGTTTATTGCACAAAGACAGCTTTGCCACTGTTACCTCTGAGTCTCATTATCAAAAGGTGATGCTGTAGTGAAGTACTAACGCACACAGGAGATTTGGCAGTGTGAATCTCATGTGTTGTAGGTGCTAGCTCAGAGTTTCAGGGTGGCACTGAATGTCACAAAAGGTGTGAGAATCAGTAGAAGCCTCTTCTGCTTTTACCATTCAGTAATGGGGAGCAATCCATTACCACTGGATGAGCAGTTGACTGGATGGGTGAACAGGCACTCACCTCTTGATGCCACACGATCCACCTGGGAAACTGTGCAGTTTCAAGAGTTGCTTTTTGGGCCAGCATCTAAATTTAAATGTTGCAAAGCCAGAATTCCTCATGTTGAAATCCCTCAGGTTATGTCTATAAAGCTGAATAACTAAAGAATGCTTTAAGGTGTTTGACTTCAGAGGCTAGAAGTTGCCACCCATGCTAAATAACATCTGTCTGTTGGGCTCCAGTTGGCCCCAGGTGTTGCTCCTTTGTACAACTGGATCCTTCTTTTCTTTGCCTTTCTTCTCCAGTACAGGCTGACTGAGATGGCTGCAGGTCTGTGATGTAGCCTCCTGGGGCAGTATTGCTCTGGGGCATGAGGACACAGGGGGTGGCTGAGGTACAGATCCTGTACCCTACAGCAGGTTTGGGATTGTAGATTGGGTCCATTTGCAGCCTAGTCTAAGCCTAATGCTCCCCAGCCATATGTGAGCAGTTTCTTGGGACACTGCTGGCTGGGACAGGCTAACATTGTGTCACAGCTTGTCTAGTGGAAGTCTGCAGTGCTCATCTCCTCTACCAATGAGGTGAACAAGGAGAAATAAAAAAAAAATCCTTTGCTCAACACATTTTCATAGCCTTTGTGGTATTCTCCTTGTAGATAATGGAGTGCTCATATTAATATTTAGCATATAGTCTGCTAATGAGATTTGCAAACAACTTATTACTGCTTTGTCTGAGTGAAATGGAGGTAATATTTACATTCATTTGGAACATATTTTTAATTTCAGGTGGATCCCACAGGACAATATGAAAATTTGGTCACAATAAGTTCTTTCAAGCGAGAATTTCGTTTAGCAGGAGGCATGAATCTGCCTAAAATAATAGATTGTGTAGGATCAGATGGTAAAGAAAGGAGACAGCTGGTTAAGGTGGGTTCTGTCAGTTGTAATGACATCTCAGAGACTTGGCATGCTGGATTTTTTTCTTTAAGTTCTCCTGTCAGTTTTCTCATGTATCATTTCTGTACCATGAGCAGACTTTTCACACTTCACTGTCAGCTCTCTCAGTTGAGGAATGCTTTAATAAATTGAATTGCAAAGTATTGAAAAGTAATATAATATAAATAATAAGTAATGATATTAAATATGTTTGTAACTCTTTTTCAGCAGTGTGTGTAATTAATATCTAGTAGCTTACCTGACAACTACCAGGCTTGCCTGGTCATGTCTCAGCTGGTGACCTGAAGTGTACTGTAAATGAAAACCATCAACATCTTGTGTTAAATACCTCCTTTCTTCTTCCCCATATAAAAAAGTATTTGCAATTCAGAGACAATCAAAAGCATGCTCGTAGAAATAAAAGTCTCTTAAAAAATTTATTTCTCCTTAGACTCAGCTGATTTCATTCTCTCTTTGAATGCAAACATTGGGCAGTTGCTGGGAGAATTCTGTTTTGCTGCTAAGTATGGGTTAGTTTTGAAAGCTTTAAAGAGAAGCATGAATCACTAGATCTGCATCCAGCAATCAGAACTGCAGTGCCAACTGATGCTGCTTCACTGTGTGCTGGGTTGCTAAAGAGAAAGGTGATGATTTAAGTTAATGATGGCTCTGTTTAAGCAGCTGAGCACTAACAGAAAATCCAGAGAAAAAAGAAATTGTTAATTACATTTTGTTGCCAGTGATTATTGTGGAAAAGTAGCTTGTGTTTTGTGCAGTTTTTAATTTTTTTTTTTTTACTTGCTGAGCAAGAAATGGATGCTGAGAAATGTTTTTAATGCTTTTTCTGTTTATGCTGAAGGGGCGTGATGACCTGAGACAAGATGCTGTCATGCAACAAGTTTTCCAGATGTGCAATACATTGCTCCAGCAAAACACTGAAACACGAAAGAGGAAATTAAATATCCGAAGATACAAGGTAACCCTGAACAGCTGTGGCAGCAGAGAAATAAACACATTGCCCCCTTATCCTTTTTTTAACCCAAAAGCAATATAAAAGGACTTTCATTTATATGCTATTAAAATAGTCACTGTGCCTTAAGGTATGGAATAAACAATGTATTTATTACAATTTAATTTTTTTAAATCATTAAAATAAATTTCTTGATGCTCAATATATATTTAAATACTCTTCAAAGATTTCTTTTTATGAGCTTGTAATTGAAAAGAAATTAGGTAATGCACCGCCATTAAATTTTAAGTTGCTAGTCATTAAACTTGAACATACAAGTTTGTTTATGAATTCTCACTAATTTGCCTTGTGATATTCTTTAATTAATAATTAATTCTAGTCTTGCAATATTCCTTATAATTGAATTCAGAAGTCCCATCTAGGGTCTTTTATGCAGAATTTGAACTGTTTTTTTTTTTTTTTAATTGGGAATATGATTCCAAATCGTATTGGAATTGGGAATAAGAATTCCAATAAATTCTTACTGTGAATGCAGAAAATGTATTTAATCAGGAATTTTTCCTTCGTTCTCCTCTTTTATGTACTTGGGATTATAATAATAGCTGTGAAGGTGACCTCTGAGTAAGTACTCACGAAGTATAAGCTCTTCTCTTTGACAAATGAGAAATGTGCACTCTGAATCTCTAAAGGTGCTTAACTGAATTGTTAGCGTGGCTTTAAGAATTCTCAGATGGAGTTAGTGTCTCATTTTTTGAATAATTTTCAAGTAACTCTCAGATTTCTATGTGTGTAAAAATGAGCAGGGAAAAATAGAATGGATGTTGCACTACAGATAAAGAGACTTTCATAAGAAAAGAAAATTGAAGGAAACGGGCAGTAGCTAATCATTAGGTTTGCAGATATGTCTAGTGGAAGGTTCTCTGGGCTAGGAAAAAATTGCAATTATTAGATAGAAAAAATCTGAGTGGATTTTTATATATGTATATGTGTGTATTTATAAGATATGTTATGGTCAGCTACATGGTTTCACCTTCTTTGTCTTTTTAAACAAACAGAAACGTGCACCCATGCTCTGCAGGGTGTCTATTCATAGTTTAGTGTATGTAACCCTTCCCCATGTATAACCTCCCCTCTGTGGTTTTGCTTCTCCAGGTGGTTCCCCTTTCTCAGAGAAGTGGAGTTCTGGAGTGGTGCTCAGGAACAACTCCCATCGGAGAGTTCCTGGTGAATGCTGAAGAAGGAGCTCACAAGAGATACAGGCCAAAGGATTACTCCAGTTATCAGTGTCATAAAATAATGCTGGTGAGTCCAAATAACTTTAAAAAAACACCAAAACCACCCCCAACTGATTCATAATATTTATTGGAGGGGGGGGTGCAGGGTGGGTTGTTGGAATTTAGAGAGAACTATGTACTATTCTTTTGATATATCTAATAATGAATATGACCAGTGGCATGGAATGAATAGATACTCAGACTTTCAGTTCAGTTCCACAGATCACCTCATCATCAAGATGCAAGTTTATAGAATTGCAGACAATACCATATAATATATACCCATAATTGTGCAAGAATATTTCCTTTCAAGTTGCTATAGTAACAGGATAAAATTATATTTAATTTTGGCTTTGTGGAGCTTTTGCATGGGAAGGAGTGAGAATGACTTTCTCACAGTGACATGAAGCCAGCAGGTAAGCAGAGGTACCAGAACAGAGTGCAAAGAAAGGAAGTGTCTCCCAACAAATATCCATTTACCTACACATGCCTGTAAAATAAATGCATGCATCTGCTGCATCAAGGAAATAAAGTGTGGTTGTTGCCACTTTTTTTAGCTTCTGAGTTGTGTATGAAAATAGAATTGTTTAGTAAAACAGATAGGTGCATTAATAATTGCTGCAAAAAAAGACAATAATTCTTAGCTAAGAAAGAGAAATGAGAGCAGCATTTGATGGAGGGGAGGTGGGTAGAAAGAAAGGAATAGGTCATTTCCTTCTGGGCAGTTAGTCATGGGTAAAACATTTCTTATGTGTTTAAAGGATGCCCAAAAGAAACATTCTGAAGAGAAATATAGAATTTTCATGGAAATCTGTGAGAAATTTCAACCTGTGTTCCGGTATTTCTGCATGGAGAAATTCCTGGACCCAGCTGTGTGGTTTGAAAAACGATTGGCATACACTCGCAGTGTGGCTACATCTTCCATAGGTATTGGATTATTTACAATGGCTTTTTAGGTTAAACCAGAGAGTTCATACCATTTCAGACATACTGGCTCTCCTGCTTTTGTCACATGTCAGAAAAGGCATAGTAGGGGGCAAAAAAAGCCAGCAGCTGAAATGGTTATTTAAGCTCTGGGACATTTCCTTTGATTTTCCTGTCATAATAAAGAAAAAGAAGTATTTAAATGTAAGTACTGTGGATTTTTAGGTTTTTTTATGATGACTCAGTTCTATGCTGAGTCTCTGGAAGACATTTGTTAGTAGATTGTGTACATTCCAGTAGATCCCGTTTTAGAAGGTAACATGTTCATGCACTCCCTTTTTACTGAAAAAAAAAAAGAAGTAAATCTGCAGTTTAGTACAATTCAGATGAAAGATTTTAGTAGGAAATGCTACTACTGTCCATGTCTATCAGCTACTAAAAAGAGTAAAAGGTGCAAATTGCAGTAAGGGAAATGTAGTTTGGATATTTTTTCTACATTTAAGGACAGTAAAGCACTGAAATAGGCTTACATGAAAGATCTTATAATTTGGATCACTGGAGATTTTTAAAACTTAGACTAAAGTTGTTTTTTTGGGGATGGTTTGCTAATGATAGTAATAATAATTATTATTATAATAATAACCTGATTTTATGATGCACTTGCTTTTAATTTTTAGGTTTTCTTGAAAGCTGCAATATTATTTGATAAACTTTGATCTGCAAGTAGAAATGGGGAAGAAATCTGTGGAGTAGATAAAACAGTGCACATCTGTATGAGAATAATCTTTTTGCAATTTCATTCAGTCAACATTTTCTTTTTGGATTTGTGGAATGGCATTTGCTCTTTTCTTGGGCAATATCGATCTGTGGAGGAAGAAATATTCTCACCTCTAATTTTTTTTCACCTGTTAAAATTATACCAGTAATGCTTCTTAGACTTTCTGTGGTTTTTATGACATGGTTTCAGCACTTACATTTTTGTTTCAGTTGGCTACATTCTTGGACTTGGAGACAGACATGTTCAGAATATCTTGATAGATGAGCAAACAGCAGAACTGGTGCATATAGATCTGGGTAAGTGGGATAGCAAGAGAACCTTAATTTTTCTTTACTTTAACTTTTTTTTTTAAACTTTTATTATCCTTTCATTTAGGGGTTGCTTTTGAGCAAGGCAAAATCCTTCCCACACCAGAGACTGTTCCCTTCAGGTTAACCAGGGACATTGTGGATGGAATGGGCATCACCGGTGTGGAAGGAGTCTTCAGAAGGTGAGTGCTCCTGAATTGCACAGGGATAAGGAGGCAGCAGAGTACTTCCAGCTTTGGGATTGTTACATCTTTAGTAGCTCTGATGCTTGAGAGGAGCCTCAGGTTTCTGCTGCTAAACTTAAATGCTGATGTGTAACACCTATGCTTGTATTTATATAACCAACTGCAAGTTCATTTTTGTTGCTCAGTGTTTCATACTGTTCACTTGCTAATGGATTATTGTCACCCTCTTCTGGAATTCAGGGAGGGTTCAGTGTTTCCAAAGGCTCCACAGCTAAGTGTTGATTCAGAATGATTTTTTTTTTTTTCAGACCTCTGTATTTCTTTCAGAGCTATACTACATATTTAGAGCTGTTAAATATCTTTGAACCAATTTGTTTTGACTCCTAATGTCTGTTTAGTTTTATGTATGTAATTTGGAGTCTTTTTCCCCTTTTGGTCATATATTTTGTATTACTTTGCAAGTGCAAAATCTAAATTCCATAATAGATCTGGACTGCAAAACAGAAGAATCCCAAACGAGTTGAGTTTCTGTCAACCTCCATCCTACCTTCTGTGACCCAAGGGATTCCTAAATAGCAGGATATTTCTCATTCCAGATTTTGATTATATTCATGAAGTATTACTTGTAACCCCCAAATTTCATGTCTTTAAAAAAGTACACAGTGTAGGTGTTGTCTTTCTAAGGCAGCAATTAAGCAATTAATAAGTAGTTCCTAGTACACCTTTGTCCCATAAAGGAGCAGTCACTGCCACTTCTAGTCTAAAGATGATGCTGTCAAATTTACAGTTTGGAATTACTTCTGAAACCATGATACAGAAATACATGAATTGTTGGGCTCCAGCTGAAGTAAATAAGAGTATCAAAGGCAATGGTGCAGATGCTCTGCCAACCTGATTTGTGCTTAACAGTACAGTGGTAAACAAGTCCTTGGCTGTGAGTGGGTTCAGTTAACTTTGTGTGTGTGTGTTTCATCCTGAGGGAGACAGGAGGCCAAATCCCTCTTTCATAGGAGTACCTGTCCCCAAATTCCTTCCAGGAGCTTAGTTTGCTTGGGAGTGAATGTGGGTAACCACTACGGTATCAAAACTCATTGTGGGGAGATTTCAGAAACTGCTTATGGTCTGGCTGCTGGATCTGCTCATTTCATGGAAAGCAACCCTGTCAAGATTTTCCAATGTTTTCATCCAGCCAAGCAATTCTGCCATCATGGCACACTCTAACAGGCAGTGTCAACTCAGTGCTTAATTCTACATATTAGAATATTTCAGATAGTGAAACAGATCATCTCTTTCCACAGAGAAATAATAATCAGTGAACTACAGTCTTCTCTTGGTTTTACGTGTCTAAATTTCTTTTTTTTTTTCCCCAAGTGAAAAAATCAGAGACGTTTACTCCTATGGTAGAAATTAAACTTCAAGTAGAGTACAAATATCCATTATTTAAATTACAAAAATACCGTTTAATTTTACCAAAAAGAACCTAAAGTACTGTAAAATATTTTCTAGATGCTGTGAGAAAACAATGGCCGTTATGAGAAATTCTCAAGAAGCTTTGTTGACTATTGTAGAGGTAAGCATTTTTTCATTCCTTTGGACAGTAACCTGCCAGAGTGTCTTCAGTTTCTTGTCTTTGTATGCATCACAGCACCATATACTCATTTTGGGTGTTTTGTACTGAATTAGAACATAGTAGTGTTGCTCAGATTTGTTAATTCATATAATCTTTGATAAAGTTATAATCAGTTTGCATTTTCTATGGGAACTATTTCCTTGAGGCAGATCTCCCTCTTCAACACCTATATGCTTCTAGCTGTAGTGCAACACTCCCAGCAGGAGTAATCCTGATTGAATTAAATCCTCTTTGCATAAGTCACAAAGAAGAGAATTAAACTGATTCTTGAAAGCAGGTTATACTGTGCATTAAAAGCTAATGATTCTCTTTAGTGCCTAGCAGTGTATTAAAAAATTACCTATTCACTGCTGAGGTGGGACTGATGGCAAAACTTTGTGAAGTATGAACAACACAAATACCTGCAAGTGATCAGAGGCAGTTTTGTTGTTGGATCATTTACTAAGCAATTTAGCCCAATTCTACTGATTAAAAAAAAAAAAAAAAAAACAGAAAACCAGAACAAAACACTCACCCTCCTACTATTGTGGTTAGTGTAAGCATTTCCAACAGTACTGGGGCACTGAACTAGCTGTAATTAATAGTTTAAATTAAAAAGAGGTTTATTTACTGTGTAGGTGCTGCTCTATGATCCTCTTTTTGACTGGACCATGAACCCCTTGAAAGCTTTGTATTTGCAGCAGAGGCCAGAGGATGAGGCTGACATGAACTCTACACTTGGTACTGATCCACAAGAACCTAAAAGAAAAGCCAGGTGCAAGATTTTTTCTTACCCTTCTCTTGCTGCACTGTTGCCTTGCTTTGTGCTTTTCTCACTGGATGTTGTTCATGTTGTTCATGATCCATACCTAGAGCACTTGTTTTCCTTTTTTTATTCTGCCAGCAGTGACGACCAGAGTTTTAACAAGGTGGCTGAGCGTGTTCTGATGAGACTTCAGGAGAAGCTGAAAGGTGTTGAGGAGGGAACAGTGCTCAGTGTGGGAGGGCAGGTGAACCTCCTCATACAACAGGCCATGGACCCTAAAAACCTGAGCCGTCTCTTTCCTGGATGGAAACCCTGGGTGTGACTTGGAAGGATCCAGCACGCTTTTAGAAGAGACCTATTTTTTTGCACCAAGTGTTTTAACATTTCAAACTGGTATTACACAAAATTTATATCAGGAGCAACCATGATGCCTTCGTTTTACATACTAGCATTTGGTGGAGGGTTTGGGTTTTCTTTCAGTAAACTGTTACTGAGAAGCATTTTTTGTTTTGCACTGCTTTGATGTTCCTTGTGATCCACGAGGACTTTGCTTGGGTAGACTGGATGTGTTGTGTTCTTAAAACATGAGATTCATCGCTGTTCTGTATCTGCTAAAATGCTGGACTCTTGTGTCTGGTAGTCTTGTATCTGTATCTGTGTAGAATGGATGATCCGAAAACCAGGACTCATGATATAACCACATTATATAACTACATTTCCCAAAGTGGCTTATACTTTAATTCCACAGTGAAAGAAAAGAAAACCAGTGAACTTCATCTGTAATGAATCAAGGGTTTTTTAGGTTGCGGTTTTTTAAGCTTAGTTAAATGGATACTTCTGTATAGATGACAACTTTAGGTCAAGTATAATATGGCTGCTTTTTTGTTCCAGATGTAAATTAAATTATGCTGCTACTTTATAGTATTCTAATAGCATAAAACAATAAAAAATATTTAGCTTTTGTTGCTCTGACTTCCTTGACAAGACATATTGACTGTACAATTAAACTTAGCATATTGGAAATGCCTGTAAAGCAAACAGTCGTATCTGCAGTAAACACCTCTCAGAAACATTGAAGTTGTATTCTGAACACAAAAATCTCATTCTGAGTGCCTGTGGTTTTACAGAAGACACTGGTCTTTCTTGAAAGTAAAAGATTGCGTAGTCAGTAAACATGGACAATCAGAGAATCCATTCAAATAATGGTCTGACTTGCATAGTTAATAAATCTTCCCAAATCATCTATATATATAAAAATATGAATAAAGTTTGATGTACCCTTACATTATCTTCATTTACATTTCATGCTTTTCTACAGCAGTATAAATTAAGAACTCCTGTTCCAATCAGCATTTAATGGTTTTCATTTGTACGGCGTTCCCACAACTTTTGTGCTGTGCCTTTATTTTATAAGATATTGTCTACACAGCAAAATGAGTCTGTTCTATTATGTTTTCATGCAGCTGACAAATTTCTGTTGATCCTTGCAACCAAAAGTACAGCCTGGCTGTTTTTTGTGGGGAGGAAATCCTGTCCAGGAGTACAGTAATCTTTTGTTCTCTGAAAATTAAAGTAACTGACAGAGCACATGCTCTTTTACGTGAAAGTTAAAGGACACTTAGGAAAGGGAGAAATGTTCTATCAAGCAATGGCAGGTAGGAAAGGACTAAACAAAAAGTCCTTAAAGTATTTTTCTTCACTACAGACTGTCCTGGCGTGATCTATAATGTTAGATATGTGCATACAATTCCATATGTATGTGCACACTGTCTCTTATTAACCATTGTAGTAGTTTTGTACATTATATCCTCAGTAAAGGGAGAGCAGATCCTGCCTTTTTTTTTTTTATCTAGATACAGTACTTTTAGATTCTCATCCAAGTTGTTAACACTTCCCTACAAAACCCAGTTTTGCCTCCACATACACTTTCCCCAAACTGCCTCTGTCTGTGGTAGAGTCCTTGACATTTCCCATAGAGACAGATTCTGATTTCTAGAAGACCAAATGTTTAGTTGTAGGTTTTTCTCAAGCCACTGCAGAGAAAATAATGGCTTTGGAAACTTTATCCAAAAAGTGTTCCATACAGAGCTAAGACTGAAATAAACAACTAACAAGGTAATAGTTGTGCTTCTCATGATCCACCTGGAATTTCCAGACACCTTCCAGTCATCATCCCCCTGAGCTTAACTTTGCCTGGACACTATTGTTGGATTTGGGCCCATTAAGCCAAAGGAAAAGCTGAACCTATACAGTTGTACAGTAGCTGAAGCCTATGGTGTGCACATTCCTCAGCATACCTTCCCAACCTGCTGTCCTGTTCTTCAAGGGAATTTATCAGCAAGGTCACACATCATAAATTTTATCAACGCAATCAATCGTTGTTAGCTTGCATTTTTTCTTCAAGTCTCCAGCCCTGCTTCCAAGCCCTTAAACAAGCCATGGAAGTTCTGGATAACACTTATCAATAATCAAGATGTTTTGCTTAAATGAGTACTTCTTAAGGGCAGCTCCCAAAACAAATGCTTTCATGGAGGAGAGACTCTTGGAGTGGCCTGACCTGTGTTCAGGCAGCTGGCACATCAGGACTAGACCAGTACTCCTTGGTTAAGATTTTCATTCCACGAGGTTTGCCAAGATACCTGAAATAGCTCACACATGATGTAACTCTTTAATTGGAAAATAACATCCCCTTACTCAAAAATTAAAAGTTAAGTCAGTTATTCTAATCAGACAGAAAAAAGGAAGCAGTGTCTAACCAAGCTGGCTTAGTATCTTTTACTCCGTTTGTCTTCACGTTTGTTTGCATTTCCTTTTCCTGCCAGACTGACTGCACCCACAGACCAATGTATATAATGGCTGTTGAGCCAAACCCCATGCAGTGCTGTCCACTGTCCCTTTTGCTGACCCTGTTTCTGAAACGAGCTCTGACAAACTAAAGCTGAGCAAAAGCCAAGTGGTGCTGCCCAGAGCTGAGCCCATGAAGTAGCTGATGACTGAGCAGTGTGCAGCATGGGGGATCCAGCTTGCTTGACCCATGGTCCTCAGGATCCCTAACCCCTTTATTATTTAGCAATAAAGGCAAAGACTTTAGCAAAATCCAAGGTGAATTCCATGGTTCTTTAGGGCTTAGGGCTGATGCTGCAGACAAGCTCTGTGGTTTGGCTTCATCTTCCCTAAAAGCAATATTGACTGTGGCAAAACATCCCATCACAACATCCTCTCCTGAAGAACTTCTGTGTTGTCACCTGCCAGAAGTAAAGCAAACAGCCTTGGACAGGGAGAGAACACAATCACAGTTTAGAGGGGATTATTTTACAGGCAAAATTTGTGTAAATGTTACTGAAACAGGTTAAAATTAAAAGATAAAAAATCCTAGTAATAGGAGCTAAAAATAAAAGAACACTTTGTAACAACTTCAGCTTTTAGTATAAAATTTGAGCATTAATTCAGCAATCTATTGTGCAGAAGCCTTGTGCTGTGCTCTGAAGAAATGCATTCTGAAAAACTAGATTATTGCAAATGTATTTTGAGCAGAACTCCATTGACACTGGAATTTATAAACAGAGTCCACTGTAAAAGTAGCTGACATTTGTTTTTTCAGTCAGGCAGTGCTTGTTTAGTCAGCTTTTCTGCTGAAATTACAATTCCACATCACAATGGAGCAGATATAATATAAACAAATACTAGCAAAATGACCACTTAGGATTTGTATCCATTGGAAGAAGGTCTTTCTCAGAGAAAAAGTGAACTTATTGGTGTTACATCTGGTCCTGATATGAAATCTGTTTCTCTTGAAAAGGAGTAAAAGCCTCTGTTCTGAAATGATGGTGTGGATATGGATCATGTTGTGACTTAATAAACTGAAATTTAACAAGAGTGAAAATGTGAGTAAATATAGAATTTACATCTTTAAAATTACATTATACATATACCTGCTATAAATCCTTATAACACTAAATTAAAACAAGCAAAAACAAAGCTAGAGACAGTTCTAGTTGTGCTGCAGAAATGGAGATATAAGCAAATTAAATTTCCCTAAGATAGTGCATCTAACAAAGTAGTTTCTGTAATTATGAGACATATCTGATATCAATGCTCTGGGGCTTGAGTCTTCTTTTTTTTTTTTTTTTTTTTTTCCCCACTTAATAATTTCCACTTCACTGTGTTCCATTGTTTAAAATACAAAATTATTTCTCACAAAAGAAGTTTGTTGGCCGATTTTGGAATCACAACACTGTGAGTCCTAAATTATACCAAACCATTTCAATCATCCCAGTGTAGAGGAAAGGAGAATCTGACTCTCTATGTGATTTTGTTTTGGTTTTTAGACTTGCCTCATAACCTAATCAGTTGATTATGTTAACACACCTATGCATTGCATAATATGCCAGTAGAGCATACACACTAAGAGCCCCTTGGCTATGTCAAAACACAGAAACTGATGCCCTATCAGCACACAGCTGTCCTACCAGTGTAATTAAAACCAGTTTTAAATCAATTTATTTAGGTCTGTGAAAAGCACTGTGGGTGCAAACCTCCATGTGACACACATCTCATTATAATTGTCTCTTATCTGTTCCCCTTAATTCTGTCTTTTACACACAAGGTCTCGTAAAGCACTGACAATACACGAGTTGTGTTGAGGCAGGCATTATGTGCCGAAAGATAAACACAGACCTTTGAGCCTCTGCTTCTCCTCAGGATATGGAAGGATTACTTAAAGAAAAAGTGTCCTGTCATCATTCAGTTCCAAATTACCAGTTTTACTTTATGTAGAACATGGAAGTCAGCTTGTGGGCTCCCTGTTTCTCACTGTTCTTCTCAACCACTTTTCTTCTCACTCCTATTTTTTGAGCCTTTGTTCTAATGGTTATAAAGTAATTTTTTTGTCTTTTTTTTCTTTTCTTTTTTTTAAATTTCAAAAGCACTTACTGAATGTGGCTCTCATCCTGCCCCTCCCCTACTTCTCTCATTGTTTTCTGGTTTCATTACAGCATTCATCTGCATTACAGTTATAGCTGAGGGGTCTTTCTATAGCTTGTTGCTGTGAAAGAACTACTAATCTCTTAATTACAGGTATGCTTTAAGCTTTTAAAGCATATTTAAAATAATGCTTTAAGAAATGGCATGTCTATAAAACCATTTTAAGAAATTAACAGGATTGTATTAAAAATATTTTTACATTTCTATTGCATTTCCAGTTACTCTTTATTAGAAATATGAGTATCTCAGTACAGAAGTGATGCAATTGACTATACACCAAGGAGTTTAATGGATTTTCTTAGCTGGAGGAGGAGGAGGCTGTTACAACATGTTCTCTATATAAAATAAGTAATTTACTTTTATTGCTGGCTGTCACAATGCATTTAACATATCCAATTTATGAATAACTCATTATTTTGATATTCGTTATCCAAGTCTCTCTATGAGGTAACTAGAATTTACTGAAAATGCATTGTCATCCACTAAGAAGAAAATCAGAGCTCCCTTGTAGAATTGCTCAATTTTTTATGATCAGAAAGTGATTTATCCTTGCAGATTAATACAAACCAGATGTTTTTCTTGAAAAATTCATGACACCACTCCCATGTATTGATGTGTGGCCTTTGCCAGTTTGTTGGGTTTTTTACAAGAAGACACTATTTCCTAATATTGGAAGTGTTAAATAGAAGGAAAGTGCTACAAAGGACTGCATTTGCAGCCATTGATGAATTTTTTCTCTTCAAAAAGTAAAGTCAGAACCAAAATAAACTTAATTCTAAAATAATTAAGTGCACATGCAGTGGTGTTACCATCTTGCTTAACAAAACCTTATGCCAACAATAAAACAAAATAAAACCAGTTAAATCCTTAGAGTAATTCAAAAGTATAGATGTGCCTAATGCTTCATTTTCCTTGTGTATAATTGAATTGAGGTATACTAATGACATTGTGTGCATAAGGCAAAGTTAAATGAGGAAGAGGTTTGAGACAGAAACCAAGTCATTACAGAAGGAAAGCAGAAATTTAGTAAAAATGCCAGACATCTGGGCAATAAACCAGCTTCCTTCCAGCAATTTCAGGTGAGGTAGCCACTTAGTTAAATACCCCAAAAGCATTATTCATTTACATAAGACTATGATTTTTCAAGTTATTTACACACCAAAAATCAAGAGACAAGCATTTTATGCCTAAATCAGAGCAGACACATGTACTAAGGTATTTCAAATAAAAATAACATTTAATTTAAGCACTTCATACCTTTTTTCCAGTCTCCCTGTAGCACCCAAGTCAGAAGCCAGCACACCATAGGTTCCCTCTGTAGCTCCCAAAGCTGGAAAGGTCCTTCCCCAGAGCAATTTTACAACACCAAGACATTAATTGCCCTGCAGAGATCCCAGTTTCTTCCTGCTAATTACAGAAGAACCTTCAACAACTCTTGGTCCTTGGTGATGAATCTCTGCCAGGGGACTAAAGACAGGTGGAATAAATCTGGCTACTAAAAGTCTGCCATAAGAATCAGGTGCAGCTGAAATCACCAGAAAAACAAAAATTGAGCTGGAAAAAAAAGCCAGAACTGTGGTTTAGTAAGAGCAAATCCCCACTAATCTCTAGGTTAATAACATTAACAAGTGGTTAGCACTGCAGAGATTATTGTGAATTTAGGAAGCTAGTTTTATCCACTTTGACTTGCTGTGCTGAACACATTTAGTGAATGCAAATATTCTTAGTGCTTTCATGCAGTGGCAATTTTATGCATCCAGAATGAATACCACAGAAAATATTCCATATGGTAAAGTGATGCTTGCAGCCTGATTTTGATGACACTGTCTTCTGCAACACCTAGAAACTCTGTCTGCAAGTGGAAAGATAATGATCTGTAATGCTTGCATCCTACAGAGAAATTAGGTCAGAAAGTACATTACTGTGAATATTCTGTTTCAATTACTTGGCAGTACTTGCAGAAACAAGCTCTTGATCAAGTTTAGGCCCTTTATTAGAGAAAGTAGAAAACTTGCAAAGCATAGTGAAGTTTCTAGCAGGCAGACAAAGCTGCTTAAAGAATACACCATCTATAGTTTCCCAAGAATAAGCAAAGGAAGTCAACTTGGCCTATAAATATTTTTATAATTGTCAAGCAGCTTTCAAGTGGCTTGTAAGAAATGAATTCCAGTCCATCATAATTAATTCTCAAAGACAGCTGCCTTCTGTGTGCTTAGTTTCTTCTGTTCTTGCTTCCCTTTAGTTTTGTCTTTGCTTTGATGTTCAGCTTTGTTTCCCCTTGGATCAGTTTCAGTTGTTTTCAGCCTCACAGTGCATCCGTAACTGTGGGACCCAGAAAAGACTGGGGGCAATCAAAAATAACTGATTTAAATTACTGTAATGAGCCTTATTTTACAACCCTGTGCCACAACTCTAAAGCAGTGAGACAGCCAGCAGTGGAACCCAGCAAGGCTCTAGTAGAATTTATCTTACTTTGCACTGCACTCCCCACTTTGTACAGCCCTCATCTGAGGGTAAATGCTCCTCACCAGAAGAATAAGATCTGTTCCTCTGATACCAGCAAGTTCTTTATTATAAAGGAACATATGGGCATCCTGCAGAGGAGTGCAAATATACAAGAAAAAGTCTTTGTAACTTACAGTTGTGGAAAAAAGCTGTGGACAGATTTTCCTGTTCCAACCTTAGAGAATTTCAGAACTTGAAGTGAACTTGAACTAATGAAGAACTTGAACTAATAAATCACATTCATGTAAGGGAAACTGAGCACATTTTTAGAAAAAGTAGTTTATTTTTATATTAGAACAAGCTAAGAGTGAAAAAGCTTTTAGAGAGACGTGTGTATCAGTATAAAGTACAGTCCCACATTCACTATATAAAAAGTGGGCTGAAATAGAGCATCTAGATCCCTAAATTTATTTTTCTGAAATAACCACTGGGTGAAACTTAGCTCTTTTCCCCCACCTTAGAATTTACAGAAATACTCTGAAAAATAATGTTTTAGTCCCAATGAAAGGCAAAGCAGTCAGGAACAGGTTTATGAATGGCCTTTCACAAGAGCTAGTCCAGAAAACAGATTTGGGTACCATGAGGGAGCAGAATGGAGATGAGAGGTGAACCTGAGGCTGAACAGGATACCAGTGAAAGTTTGGAACAGTTCTGTGATCATCCTTGAGGGATACTCATGATTTTGGGCTCTCAGGCACAGAGTGTGACTCGGGGTGTCCTGTGCAGGGCCAGGAGCTGGACTCGATGATCCTTGTGGGTCCCTTCCTTGTAGGCAGCTTTCATGAACATCACAGAAAGCCATCCCTGAACAATGAAACTACCCCCATTTTAGATTCCTGAGTCCATAAAACCTTCCACAGAGCTTGTTTCCCCCTCAGCCTGACACTCAGGTGTAAGCTGCAACACAAGCTGAAACTCGTCATGGCTTGACAAATGTGCTTCCCACCAGCTGGGAATGAGCAGAGAAATCTGCCTTTTTCTTTGAGGATCAAGCCAGGAGGAGGGGGTGACTCACAGGGAGCTGGCACTCCCACAGCAAGCCCTGTCTGCTCCAGGCCTGGGACATCTGCTCCCTGCCAGGGAGTGACTCTCGGTCATTTTTTCAGAAAAAATAATATTTGTTTAGTATGATACTTCTCTTACTGAATAGTTCTACAGTTTAAACTAACTTTCCATGAAGAACATTAAGGACAGTGAATATTCTCCCTGTCAAAATATCCAATTACTTAAAGAATAATAGAAGAAGAAAACAATACCTACTGCCAACAAAGCAGTACTTTGCTGACAGCAAACATGCAAATGAATCTCCCAACAGATCCATTTCAAAATGGATGTGTATGTCCATTTGTATTTTTATGTAATGTCCATCAGTTTGATAAGTAAAGAGAATCTCTGTTTCTTAAATCAGAGATTACCAGATAAGCAAATAAATATGTTTATTTCTGGATAGTCTGTGACCAGTCAGATATGGTAGCAGCACGTGTACTACTTTGACTTCCTTTGTCAATAATGTGAAGAACTGAGGGATGACAATCATATTCACACTGTTGATCCATGCCCAGGTAACGGGAATTTTTAAATGTATCAGAGAAAGAAGAAACTTAATTTCAATTTATTAATCCTTCTTATAATGTAGCATATTATCCTATATTATTTACTTTATCACAGGCAAAAAAAAAACCAACCTCAAATCAAACCCTAAAGTTTTTTTTTAAATTTTAAAATAAATCTCTTATATATGGTTAATGCAGTTAGATCAGCTAGATGGAAAAAATCAGGTAAATAAAAGAGGAGAATGCCTGTACTGATTAAGCCAGGAGATACTGTTCCACAAAACCTTCTGCCTTTTATATAACAAAGAGTTTCAAAATCCTTGATTGAAGAAGAGGACATAAAGCACAAGAGAAAACACACCCTAGATTTTCTGATTATATTGCAACTTGATTTCAAAGACAAAGACTTTGAAACAGTGATCAAAAAGCTGTGAAAGTAATATAAAGTCTGTTTGAAAGCAGGCCCAACTATACTCACAAGATAGCTTTTGAAACTACTCAGGCCAGTTTTAAGAGCCTGCTCTTGCCAGAGGCCTTCATCCCCATCAGTACTCCAAATTAAGATTTATTACAGAAAGCAATTACATGTAATTTAACATTGAATTAAAATGCAAAGCTAAATCCAGACAAAGTATTAGTCTGACAATACAGGGAGAATACAAATGTAGGTGCAATATTATACAAATAAGGCAGCTATAACTATAAATAGAGAGGACCCTGTAATAGGCATTGGTTTAACTGAAAATACAGGGGCTGATTTCCCTACTGTGACTGCTTGATGCTGGGGAAGTGCCAGAAAAGCTGTCATAGCTCTCAGACCTTGAGATATCAGCCAAGGGAATACCTGCTGGCTCCATGATGGGAGCAAGTGTTCCTGGGAAGTTGAAACACTGATTTTGTAACTCATGATTTGTTTTCTTTGCTTGCTTTCTTTCCCAAAGGAAAATCGGTCTCAGCAATTAGTCAACTACTGGTCCTTTACGAGTTGATGATTTTTTTTCAAGAGGGGGAAGAGAAGAAACTTTATAGGTTGAGATTCAACTCAATATATAATTATTTTGTGTGAAAGAGAGCCTTAGCTTAGTTTTATTCTGTCTTCTTTTCAGGCAACCACTTCTAAGTCTTACAATACTATCGGGATATTTTTATTGAATCAGAAAATATTTATTTCCCATGCAATTCATGAGTATGGAAAATTTTAACCATTTATTTACTTGGGATAATGTAACATAGTGATCCACTTCAAGAAGTCCAAAATTAATAACTAATAAGCTTAATTAACACAGCTTTGCAGTAAAAGCCAGATCATTTTAAGTGAGAAGTCCCAGAAAATGTCTGAATGTCTGAATTTTTTCTTTCTTATCAAATTGGGTTACTTAAGTGACCAGTGTCATATTTTCACTTTTTCTGTAGAATTAAGAATTTTTCAGGAACAGACCATTTTGCCCTCACAAAGAAGTAGAAGACTACAATCTGATATGATGCAATTTTCAAGGGCCAATTTAATGAGTTCAGAGGGTGTTGATGTTGCCTCCATTGCCCTGAAAATGACAGTTTATCACCCACATTCATTGGGCTCTTCAGATCTGGGCAGAGGTTGTTAAAATTTTACTTGATGCTGTAACCTGAGAAATAAATCTAATTGACAAGGGACTAAATTTCATTTCCATAGCTCTTCCAGTTATGCATATAATTTATTTACTTTAGGGTTTTAGCTAGTCTTGACAAATTCAAGAGAATTGATTGAGGGGACAAACTGTTAAGCTATCAAGTTCTTACAAGTAGGAGACTGCTTAGCTAAATTTTGATATCCTGTGTCTTAACCCTAAAGATAAGCAAGCTGATTTTTCATTTGTCAATGAACAGTAGGTGCTTTTCCCTTAATTTTTCCATTGAATCAGGTACCTTCAGTACCTTATCTATTGTTACATGTCTGAATGCACTCAGCAAAACTCCAGTGCTCTTTACTCTAATGGTACCAAAGTCGGCCTTTCTATGTGAACATAATTTGTATTCCCCATCAAAAGTGATTTTTTTAATGGCCTCCTTAACAAGATAATCCATCAAAGAACTGGTGACAACTGCACCTAGTAACCTACTTAACAGATCCAGTTTGACAACAATTCGGCATTACTGCATGTCATCAAGGCAGGGTGTAACTTGATATTAAATATAGCAAACACACTTGACAGTATCATAGCTGCTTCAGAAGGCTGAAAGTGGTGACTTCTGAGCAGAAGAATTGTTTGGCTCTGGGGTAATACCAACTTGGGACTGGAATGGAGAAATCATCTACTGCATATGAGGGTAGTTCATACCTAATTCAATCATCACCAGATTCAAGTAAATGCTTGAGTTTGTGGATGGTACTCAGAGCTGGGTGTTCATGAGGGACTCCCTGAAGACTTCATTTCTTCAGATTCATAGGACAGGTATATGATGGTAGAGGAGACCTAGAGGAGACCTCATTCAAACTGTCGTCTTAAGAGAACATTTTGATTTGAGACAACATTTTAGCACAGGGAAACTTGCCGTCCCACAGGTAATCAGAATTTGGAAACTATTTCACAAGAAATACTGAGAAATATTCTGCATCATATCTATGTACTACCTATATTTAAGTATTGCCAAATACTTATAATTGTTAGAAAGTAATAATCTATGTGATCTCTACCACCTTTAAATGCTTGGGTTTTTTAAAGAGTCCAAAGTTAATTTAGTACAAATCAGGTATTTAAAAGTCTCATCTACATTTCAGTTTGAGTTACAGGAAGTTTGGGATCATTGTGACTGTTGGTTGCCTTACAGATACAAATAAATCTTTCAGGGAGTAGAGGAAATACCTAAAGTCTAAATAATATGGAATGGCTGTAGTGTGAAAAGGCATGCTGGAATTTGTGAGTGAAGATTAGTCCACATTTAAAGTACCTCTGTTCCTAAGGCAGAATAAAGCAGAAGTTATTGGCAGAGATGCAGCTTCTATCAGTAACATACATTCCTGACATTTTCTAAATGACTCACCTTGCCAAAAAGCCTAAATAAACTTAAGTACATTTGGCAGAATGAGCTGGATCTCTCCACTACAGGGTTTTGCTTGAGTGCTTATGTCAGAGGTCTTCTTGACCTTATGATCTTCATGATCTTATGATGTCTTCTTGATTCTTCTGTATCTTATGTTTCAGCAAATAAAATCTTACTGAATAATCTAGGATCTTATTTTCACTGTTTTGAGCTCACTATCAGCGTAGAGTAATACAGGATAGCCTGCTCCTGAAATATTCCTTCAAATTCATTTTGCTTATAGAGTTCAGTTCACACTTTGCCTTCACTAGAAAGAACATACCAACATATGTGTAACAGGCATCTTTTTAAAAAGAGTAACAACTTTTACCTGCAGAGTGGTTTTTGTTTGGTTTGGGATAGTAATGTTTCCTTTTTTCATTCATTAATGAAATGAGCTGTGCTGACAAAACTACTTTCTTCCTGAGGTAAAAGTTGATAGTCCTAAGCAAAAAAAATCATCATTTGGAAGCAAACCCAGTTTTCATTCTAAACTATTCCACTCTGAGAGCAGATTTCCATGTTGATGTTAGTAAGGTACTCAAATACCTCTCTGTTGCAACAGTGAAAAATTTGGTGAGAGTAACATGCAAGATGAAATCAGGTGTTGGACCTGCAGGATATTCATGTGGTAGCAACCATTTTGGTTTATCATGGGTATCAGTATGAGACGGCAGATCTCTGCAGCTGGAGTGGTGAAACAGCTTGGCTGGGCATTTTGGGAGACAAAGAATAGCTGAAAGTGTGGCTACCATTGACCCAAAGATAGGCAAAACCACCTGCTAATGGTAAACGACCTCTTTGAGTCTCATAACCTCCAGGGGAAGCTGAGGTCTGACAAGCACAGCTGAATTGATTCAGACAGATTCCTTCAGACAGGTTCCATCCAGGATAATGTACTTTGTGAGGTTTCAGCAGGAAGGTTATCAAGTTTCACATGTCTTGTATGGGTAGGCCCTTCTGGCATTCTGCTGAGCTGTCTTGAGTCTCTCCACACCATACTGTGAACCTGTGCTACAGATGGATCCTGACTGATTTTTTAGTGCTGGGAGTGAGACAGAAGTATGTCATGCTCATTCACCAGTGGCCTACAGAGTATGCTGGCATTTAAACACATGCATAACTTATAAATACATTCATATTCTCATTGACTGCTTAAAATCAATTACTTTGATGGTTCATAACTGAATTCACAACATTTTACAACTGTCTCATACCTGTGAAGTATATAGTCAGCTTCTTGAAAGAGCAGGTCTTGCACTTTCAGTCCAGGCCTGTAATGCCACATCAATGTATCTCACTTCAATGTCAAATCTTCTGTGTACTGCATGACTAGGATATATTGTGATAATGTATATTACTAAGGTAAATTATTATATTATACATATTAATATTATAAAAGTCTAATTATATAACTTTATAGCCTTACAAGCCAACACAAAAATGCATGCACAACTTTGTCAGTATTATCAAGGGAGACATAATCACGATTAGTGTCAAAAGTGTCAGCACAGAAAGGCTACGTTGCTTCTTGGAGACACTCAAGACCTGGGTCCATCCTTCTGCTATGTGACTAGATAAATGCTTGCTGTATGACTGAAATGTACTTCACAGAATAATGAACATCTGGAGGTTGCACAGACTAAGCTTCATCTCCTTGGGGATATCAGTTTAGGATTCTTTTTCCCTTATCTAATTGAAATTTTCCACAATGCAGCTTGTGTCTGTTAGGATTTCTGCTGTGTCCCTGTGAGAAGTCTTCTTGTTCTAACGTTGGCCTAACCCTGCTCACCCAGCTTGTCCTCATACACCACGTGCCCCATTGCCTTTATCACCCTGGTGGTCCATGTCCAATGTATTTCTTGTACAGGGGAGTCCAAAACTGAATATGGGACTCCAGCTGCAAACTCACAACTGCCTAGTAGGTGGGAAGAAACACCTGCTTTGACCTCCTGGCCACACTCCTGCTAGTACCTGCACCTCCTGCTTATCACTGCTCACATGATGGGACTTAATTAAGGAATGTGCTACAGATGTCTAAAATGGCTTCTAACAAACATGCAAATAATCCTTTTTCCCTTATTCTCACAGCAAAATCCAAAATTAGTGTCATAACTGTCTGCAGTATAGATTTTCCTATTAACAACTCAACACAGAAGCACTGTACTCAAAACTCAAGCATTATTACTCATATAGCCTCATCAAAATGCTATAAAACCTCTCACAGGCAAGAAGATTCTAGCTGTTAAATCCTGTGAACTTAAATCTTGCACTTCATCACCACCCTTACAGACAAAATCTTTGCAAAACTGCAGTGCAAAAGGAGCTGATAATATCGTAAGTTTATATAATGCTTTTTTTCCTTATTATAGTTTCTTTGCAAGCTTCTCAGACGTGCTCCAACAGGTGATGTATGTTTTCCCTGTCAGCTCTCCTCCCTAACTAAATAATTTACTTTGTAATGTAATAAATGTCGGGCGTATGCTTCCCAGTGTGGATGCTTGAATCTAACATTTCATCAGATGAGCCTTCATTATAGGGTTTTTTAAAATTATGAATCTACAAGGCAGGCCTGGCACAATTCTGTCATGAAACCAGTGTACTGGTGATCTTGAGGTAAATATAAAAAAATACAGTCTAAAAAATACATGAAACTCTATCTCCTTTATGTTCAATAGATCAGTTCTCATTTCAAGATGAAATTGAGGTTGGGTATTTCCAAATGTGGGTGCCTAAATGTGTTAGGACATACATATGACATAACATAAAAGCAGTGTTCACTGTATGAAGCTACTGTTAAGGTTGAAGAAATTTGAAAATAAAGGACCTTAGGTAAAGGCTCTGCCTTCCCAACATTTCTGGAAGTCAAAAACCCCTTCTCTGCAGATTGCTGTGTTTGAAAACATTGGCCCAGGGCTTTCGGACATACTATTTCAAACAAATAAACCTGTCTCTCTCATGACTAGTAAATTCCTAATGAAAAAAAGGACAGGTTTTACTCTCTATTTAAAAACTGAAATGACTACAGTAACATTTAGTACTGTGGTACAGTAACAGTTTTCCAAAATTACCCCAAGAGATTTTTACACCTTTGAACAGTCGCTGTCCAAGAACTACCACAGAATAATACAAAGTCCAGTCTATATATGCCACTTACAAATTCTGTTTAATGTATGTATTACACTTTACTTGCAAAACCAGGTTTTACTCAATGTTTAGCATTTCCTGTAACACAGCAGGCTGACGGGTATCATCCTCTCATCAAACTCAAATAGATCTGACATCTTTTCTGGCCTGGTGGGGCAATTGTTACAATTGTTCTTCATTCCAATTTAAATTGCATATAGTAGCACCAATGGAAAGAAGAGAGACTATGCCTTATCTTCTTTTACCTTTGGAAGAGCTATAGTTATAAACTGAACAAGATTTTCTCAAATTACTATGAACTAGTAGTATAAATTCCACTATCTCTCTACTCTTTTTTAAATTACAGCAAGAAGATGAATGCAGTCGTATTTTTTGGGTAGTTCTTGCACGTTAGCTATCAGTAACACACTCTGTTGACAAACTATTTTTTGCTTTGAAGTGATGCATATTACAAAAGCAAGGACTTTTTATGGCAGAAAAGAACTAAGAATAGTTTCTTTCCCTTTTTGTGAGGGAAGAAAGGAGGGATAAAATATTCACGTTTATTTATATTCATAATTTAAATTTTATCTGATTCTTCCTTCAGTATGAAAGACTTCTGTTTCAAGCTAGGCAAGTTTTCCTATATAGGTATTTCCAAAGAATCATGAAGTATATGTGTCATGACTCCCCCTATTCTCTCCCATTTTAAAAAATACAAATGAATCACTTTTGGACTCTTGAAGTATGTGGGAAACTTTGTAGTTCAAATGCATACTGAGCGCACCACCTCCACAAACACTGGTGAATATAAAAAAGCACATGGCATAATGGGTAATTTCCCAACACATAGAACAAAAGGGGAGCACATACCCTGTCTTAAGTGTCAGCTTCAGCAATGGAATCCTGCTCCTGAACTTTGATGTAGAAAATTTTATGTCAGATGAGTTGAGCATATATTTATAGCCTGAGGTTCTAGGACTGATTTTCATGCTAAATAAAAATACAACCACTGTAAATATGAGTGTTAGAACCAGAACAAAGAGGATTATGGCTAGAGCAACATGATACAGGTTTTTTTCTTAACTAGCATAATGTAATAAATGACTAATGGACAGTTGCATTGACCTCCTCTTTATGGGAAGTTATTTCCATATTTAGCATACTGCCTTTCTTCCTGTTCTAATGCAGAAATTGTATCTAATTTGCAGTGTAGAACCAAGAACAAAGCCTGCATGACGTATAGAGCACTACATTTTGTGCACCAGATCAATCAGACAAGTCCACTGTTTTGAACACATCTCCATTCTTTTTAGTGTAGGGAGAATTTGGTATTCACTAAACCTTTTATCTGACTGTAGTGAGTCAGGAGCTGCTCAGGCAGGCTGCATTAGCCAAGATGAAAACACAGAAATGGGTGCTTGTGGGCACTGTCCTTGGTATTGGTGCCTCCTTCCAGGACTATTTATGCACTTTGAAGTAGACAAACTTGGGCAAAAATCAATAGAGGTATTTAGAGCTGCATCTAGGACTAGGATTCTTCTTCTGCCCCATCCACAGGCAGACTTTATCACAAAGGTATGATCAGATCCTTCTGTCCTTGTGAATTTTGCATTGCAAGCTTCACAGCTGCATATGAACTCCAGCAAAGACCTAAAAACCTCTTGTCCTGTCTGGAGCGAAGGCATCCTATGGAAAAAAAATGGCTTTGAATTAAATCAAGGGGGACAACCCTGCTTCCCAACTGCTTTACAAGGACTCTAACCTCTAGACTATTACAGAAAAGTTAAACCTAGGTGGTCTAAAACTCTGCTAACAAATTTCAGATGTCACGTAGTCTAGAACACTGTAGACAATATTGCTGAACTAAGACATGAATGCTTCCCATGGCCTGAAATTCCCAAGTGCTTTTGTGGATCTGCGCCTACATTCAGTCAGTCAGTGGAAGGGAACAGGTCTTCAGGGTGGTGACTTGGCACCCAAAGCACTGTGATTGTGATAGCTACAGAGTATGTTTTAAAGTAGCATTTAATTCTGTGATTCACAGCCATGATGCTTATAAACATATTTTTCTAATCTCTCCCCCTCCTCTCCATTTTCCTCTAAAATTGATGAGGATTGTGTCATGTTACCTGTCATAGACTGACCAGAAAATAACCTGAAAGCATGATCTTATCTGATATCTGTAAATCTAAAATATTCATTTTTTTGTCTAGTTTGAAAATTGTTTTGTAAACAAGAAACAATCTAACACTGAGGTAAACTTTATGAAGAAATCATAACACTGTTTCAATGCATCACAAATGCTTCTTTAGAATAACTTGCACTGACTCACGGCAAGATCTTTTATGGTGACTAGTTCTCATAAAACTTTGGTAAATTGGTCCCATCTGGAACTCGAGCAGCTCTGTGCTCTTCTTTCTGATGATGCAATACATCAAAAAAATCTTCCAGACACTCCCCACTGCAGCCTCAGTGGCTGGCTGGTGGTCATGGAGTCAAAACTGTGAGAACCAACATTGTAGATCAGAATGAGCATGAAAAAGAGTATGAAAATACAAGAAGAATATATAATAAAGCATGTCTGCTACTGCATAAGTCTTAGATTTCACAGCTTAATTCCTGTTCTTGCATTTTAAGTGGGTAATTTTCTCCATCCAATACAGTTATAGATCTTCCCTTAAAGGCTTTTTCCTGTGGCAACTGCACACTGAGTCCCTGTCATCAGGCTGAGGTACAAGTTCCATTCCATCCCGTATTTCAGGTTTGCTGGCTTGGCGCTCGGCATATTTCTGAAATATGTAAACAACATTTAAGAATGCTATAAGCACCAACATATAATTCATGGAGCAGAATTTTCCTCCTCCCTTCCACTCAGAAGCCTACCTTTATCCAGGCTCCTTATGTCATTGTTTACAAACTCTGCACAAGGTGTCTTTGTAACACACCTACTAATAGGCTACACTGCCTCTGAAAACCTCCTTTCATGCTTCTGCCTATTATTATGGTAACTTCAATATTGTCATCATTTGTGCCTAATCACTTTATGCAGATAATGCATAAAAATGTCATTTTTGTACACTGAACAGTTCCAAACTTTGTTAACCTCTGGCTTGTGAAGCTGATATCTAACTGCACAGCAGTACAGGAAAAAGAAATCCATACTTTCAGAGAAGAGAAACTTCTTTCACTAGAGATTTGCATTTTCTAAGGAAGAAATGACTACTGGGCCTGCTTAATTCCCTACACTCTACTAGTCACACTTCTGGAACTTTTTTCCATATATTCATTGTTTTGCAGTGGAGTAGCTTATGATGTAAGTGTGAGAAGTAGAAAGGGAAGAAGGAGGAAAACCGACTATACAGATTATCTCCTACAGAGATCTATTGGAAACCAAATATCAAGTGACAATGAAAACAGGACTGACTGGGGATGGGGGGAAAAAAAAATCCGATTTTCTAAAATAACTACTATGACAGGTAGCTTCTTTAATGAGAAAGCAGGGTTTAGGAAAGCTCTTCACACTGATCTCCTATGAATAATATGTACCATGTCTGCTATTGATCTAAGTAAGGACTGAATATGAAATTTGTAGCATTGGCAGCAGTAGATGGGAGGAGAGTAATAAAGTGATCTATTGTACTCACCTGGAGCACTTTATAATAGTAGCAGTAAAACCTGTGAGGCTGAAGTAATTCTCTTGCCATTAGTTGTCCTTCTTTAGCAATTTTTCTTGCTTCCTCATCATTTTCCTGGAAAATTCAGATGAAACAAATTAATAACAGAGCAATCAGTGAGTTACTCAAAGCCTGACTAGCATTAGAAGTTTTATTAAATGGGTTATTCAAATTTGCAAATTTAATGCAATTACTGGTAGATTGCAAATATATTATTAAAATTGCAGCTTTGTTTAAAAATACTGGATTGCTTTTATGGTCACTATTGCTACCTTAGGGCTATCAATAACACCTTTCATGACTAACTGTACAATCATGAAAACTCAGTTGATTACTGCTCTACCATTTTGTCCAAACCACAAGCCTCTTCAAAATCAGTTCCGATATCCCCCCAGACCTTCTTAGTTGTTGGACAGCTGTCGTCCTGTCCAATGCAATGGAATTCAATGTCTTCTTTTTAAAAATAACTGCATGAATTCATGTACTTACTCTCAAGCTTTTTAGGTCTGTTTCAAAGCTTTTAGTAATCTCTTCTGATTCCTTAGGCAGAAGTGCAGTACTCTCAGAAGAGAAACTCATGTGTTTTTCCTAACCTACAAATGGTGTTTTGAATCACACAATTGCATCTCACAGGATCCCAGCCTCTCACTCTGAGCACATTAGAGAGAGCAGCACTTTTTTGTACATTCAAACAGAACATGCAGTAACTTCGGCTCTAGTCAGAGCCTAAAAGAGCTATAGCATTAATTAAGTAGTATCTTGGAATCTGGTTGTTTCTTTCATAATTACCTTAGTCAGTATACTAAGGCTCTGACTCATGAAGTCTTCTGCCATACCTAAAATGAACACTTAAGTATTGCCCTAAACAGAGATGGCTACATCAAATAAGGCCTTCCCATTTTGTACTAACAACAAAACATACTTCCTTTATTCCAGGATCTCAATAGCATGCTCAGAGTGAGAGGCTGACAAATTGTTTACATGTTTATTTATCACATTGAACTTGAATCAACAATGGAACTTACCTTAGCCCATTTTATTTTCTCTAGCAAGTCCTCTAAGTTTCTCTTAACTGGAACATAATGTTTCCAAGGTTTTAATCCAATATAAAAGTGTTCATAGTACTGGGAATCTTGCTTCAATACCAGGCTGTCACCCAGCAAGAGGTATGGAAACCTGTAAGCTGCTACGGTGCCATCTACATTCACTTGGTATTTGTACTACAGCATGAAGAGAGAGGAAAAAACAGGTGAAATGTTTTGTATCAGAATGAGAACACTGTATAAAGTGTTGATTTAACAGGCAAGAAGTAATCATGTTTATTAAACTTCATCTTCAAGCTCATTTTAGCATTAAGCATGTGAAGTTTCATGGTCTTCTGGATAACATAATGGAAAAAAGGATTTGTTTTCACCATGAGGCTGACAGTCAAGAACCTCTGTCACATGAACTGCCTGATGGGTGTCTTACTGAAGTGTCCTGGGATAGAGCAAGGGCCACAGCAGGGAAGGAAATAAAACTAATCTATACTTGAATTCAAACTCAGTAAATTTATTCTGACTTAACATTATCATGTAGAATAAACTGAAAGGTATTATTATACAAAATAAGATGAAACATACTAAAAGTAACCATGAATGTACTTGGCTGTTATAGCGTTTCTGAAATATCAATCTTTGGAACAGAATTTCAATTGCTATATATTATAATGGCTTTATACAGGACTCTGTCCCCTTTCTTTTTATATCTCTCTTGCAGAATAATTTGTATGCTAAAGTACAACAAAACCACTCATCTATTTTTTCTGATTTGTCACTGCAAAGACTCTGACATCCATAGTGTAGTTGCAATGGATATAAGTTGCGTCCATAGTTTTCATATTTACCCCAAATAAAAGAAACCCTGATGGTGAGAAATCCAATTGCTCAGTCTATTAAAAAATAAAAATAAGCCAATATGTCTTTGTCTCTAAAGGGCTTTCTTGGCTTTCTTTACAAGTGTGTGTCACACTAGGACATTGATTACTGCTGGTGTATCTACCCTGCATGGGTGCTCCACAGCAGCACAATTGTTTGGTTTACTGAAAAGAATTAACAAAAGTAAGCCTTGTCTTTTCAGTTGGCAAAAACACGACAGCAAAATTCATCTAAAACTGTAATTTGATTGGTACCTTAAAGAAGTCAAAGAAGCCCATCAGCTGAGCCTTTCCCAGCTCTTTTTCTTTTTCTCTGAAGAAGAAATATCCAGTTATTCCAGCATCTAGTAGCTCTGGATTTTCCTTGGATAACTTGACAAGATGGAGACGTTCCTCTCGGCTGTCCCGACCTCTGAATAAAGCCCGTTCAGTTTTGTTTTCCCAGAAGGGGCCTGTGAGCAGTGAGTGATAAGGCAAAAGAAAACAGCAGTGAAATGTTCAGGATCTGTTCAAAGTAAGGAACATGGTTTGACAGTGGCATTACACTTGGAGACATGGTAGGACAGGCATGGCTTCCTATAACCACTTATTAATGACAGGGTTAACTCCCAATTCTGTTTTGAATTTTGGAATTAGAAATTCATAAAAGGAAAATCCAAGAATTGCTTTTCCACTCAATCTTGTATTTCAATAACCTCAACTATCTTGAAAGCTACATAAGGGATTATAATAAAATATGTAAGGAAAATACTAATAATTAAAGCAATTCTCCATCTATAAAGCCTGCCACAATAACCAAATTTTTTCAGTAAAATCCACTTCTGTTACCCAGCAATTTAGTTAGAGAACCACTTAATGATGCCCTAAAAGAAAATAAATGGCTATGTTGTGTCCTCTAAACACTCAGCAAGAGTCTGAAAGACTTAATCTCTGCTTACTGCCTGCTTTTAAAAACATTAACTAGGCCCTTCCTTACCTTTCTGCTGAAAATTTCCCTAAAGGACCTACTAAATTGAGTAGTCTCTTACTGTCTCCTAATTGGAAAAGCTGCTATATTAAATAAGTAAACACACAATGCCTCAAACTAATCATTTAATTGAATATTTAATTTAAAAACTAATAAAGAAAAGAGGAACTGAGAACTAATTAAATAAAAATAAATAACTTTCCTCTCCAGTTTTACTCCATTTGTTTGATCTCTAAGTACTCTTTAATTTCCTGAGGGGCATGAAGACACCTGTCAGTAAAACTGACTCTTCTTTCAAAGCCAGAAAAGCAATTTGGGAGATCTCACTCTGAGGTATTTTTCATATAGATAATGTTTTCTCATTTGAAAGAGGCTGCAGCATAGCCTTACTTCAGCTTACTTCTTTCAGGATTCAAATTAATTTTTTGCAAACAGAACACTGGGCCACAACACAGTCAGGAAAAGGTTACTATTTGAATAGAATATGTTTCTTTTGAAAAAAAGAAATAAAAAAGAATAAAAAAGAAATAAAAGAATAAACTTTTATGAGTCCTTTACTGATGAGAAAGGTCTTTTAATTACATTTAGTTTTCCTTTGCCAGGTCACAGCAAGTATCTTTTGGATACCTTTAATGTAAAATTCACATTTATTGCAAACTGGACTTCTTAAATTTTGGTTCTGAAATATATACCTGCTTAGTGGCAGCGTTGAAAAGTGTTTGTAATCTGTAAAGACTAGGATGCTTGTATTCAGAGATGTCCTAGGGCACTTTGAACTGAAGACTTGTAACATGTTATCTGAATGTAACTTGCTTCTTCAATGGAAAATCACAAATTCTTTTTAAATCCATAGTCTCTAACTCACCTGTATTTCCTTGAATGGAAAGGAGATCATTGGTGACTCCACGCAGGGTTTCCAGAGTGGAGTGGGTTACATCATACGTTGGCAGGATGATATCTCTGGAATCCACAGAGCCACACCAGGAGATGACAGGTACAGGACCAGGTGTATCATTAGCTTTCCTATGCTCAACTGGCCAGTCTCCAACATTGAGATAAAACTCCACGTCAGGAAGGCGAACCTAAATGTGTACCAAGAAAGGATAATAACACAGAGAAGTGCTTGTCACTCTTACATCCATTCCTCAGCTCTCCCATGTCACACAGACTCACTGCACCTACTGGATAGTCCACAGATTTAGCTGTGGTTAATGTATGAATTCCAAGCTTCTGCCCTGCAAGCAAGTATGAAAGGAACACCCAGAGGCCACAAAACAGCTCACAGCTGGGAATTAGCCCTTGGAGCTGTCCAAGCATTTTCATTACTGCCAGGGCCAGCCCCCATACAGCATTCTTAACACACTGTTGTCTTGATGGAAAAACAAATGTCAAATCTTACTTCAGAAATTATACATCTGAAGAGACAAAAACAACTGCAGTACTGCCATATTTAAATATGTTTAGCCTGGACAAGAGAGAACTGAGAAGGGATCTCATCAATGCTTAAAAATATTTTAAGGGCAGGTGTCAAGAGGATGAGGCCAGACTATTTCCAATGGTTCTCAGTGACAGGACAAGGGCAAACAGGCACATCTTACACACAGGAAGTGCCATCTGAATATGAGGGAAAACTTCCTTACTGTGAGAATGATGGAGCCATGGAGCAGACTGCCCAGACAGGCTGTGGATATTCAAAACCCACCCCGCAGGTGATCCTGTGCAACCAGTTCTGGGTGAACCTGCTTTGGCATGGAGTTGGACTAGATGTTCTCCAGAGGCCCTCTCCCACCCCAACCACTCTGTGATTCTGTGATACTGCCTTAACAGTCTGACATGATCCAAACTGATACCTTCCTGGCCAGTGAGAGGAACATTTCATCGGAGAACATTTTGAAGTCTGTGTACTTCCCCAGGGAGCGCCGGTAGATGCGATTATCCAGAATAGTGTAATGAACAAGAGCACCCCTTGCTTGACTGAACTTGGCTGGGATTTCCTTAAGCATTCGCTGCAGGTCAATGCTGGGAAACGAAATGAAATCTTCTGTAATCTGAGGTTCCTGGGATGGACAGGACATCATGTCCTGCCAGACCTCAGGGTCTTCTTCAGGACAGTCACAGTATTCATGATAAACGGGTCCTGTGGAAAACAAAGCACCTAGAGTCTGTATTTGTGATTCTACAGCACACATAATTTATACATTAATGATATTAAGTGGCTTGGCATTTTTTACACCATGTTTTCTACAGTTTTCCTGGGAAATCATCCTTCCTATAACTTCTGGAATATTGCAATGTAACTGAGAAAACAGCAACATTCTTCTCTCTTCAGAAATACAAGATTCTGTGTTATCAGGGTGAAATTACTCTGCTAAATGAAGCTCCATTTCTGTGAACCTGCCAAGCACATGGGGGATTCAGAACTGTGTGAGCTGTCCACAGCCACCACAGCCCAGGTACTGCAGTTTCAAATATATCCTAATTCAGAACTTTGACAAATTACATTATATCAAAAAATACCCTTACCTTTCAAAATATAAGGTGACTGAGCCACATGCTGATCACCATAAAGTATCTCAATTTTTAAGCCTTTTGTGACACTTCCATACATTCGATACCGCATAAGGAATGTACCATCATTTCTATCCAAAGGCCGAGGGGTGTAAATCCTGGTGACTTCCTTTGGAGAAAGTGCTTTAATTACCACTTTAAACTGCGTTCTCCCTGGCAAGAGGAAAATAAAACCAGACAAAATCACTTTAAGGTATTAGAATCACATCTAGTAAAGAGCAAATTCCACTGAATTAAGACCATGGAATTTAATTTATTTTTCGCTACAATTTTCTATTATACCAAGTTGGTAAAACTAGTTTCCAGTGATGAAATATCATCCTACCAAATATTCTTAGTCATTGCACACCTCTAAATGGAAAACCTGCAGGTGTAAATAAAAAGTTAAATATTTGATTACAAGACAGAAGGAAAGGCTAACAGTATATGGAAGCTAAGATTAGGTTTTATTCTAAGTTTTCAAGTTAGTGCTCTGAGGAACAATAATTTCCTCTGGAGTAAGAAAGACTAGACACCAAGTTAAAGTAACAGGAGAAAAGAATACTTGCCAGCTTGTGGAAAGGCAGTTGCAACATGCAGGAGTCACATACAAATTGTTCAGCTTTGGGCTGCTGCTGACTGTCTTGCACATTTAAAGTCCCAGCTACGGAAAAGCAGGGATAAGAGAATGATAGTAGAGATGTTCCCTGGACATCTGTCTGACCTGTGCTTAAAGATCACCAGCATTTCATTATTAATGCACTAAGATACGGAATAATTTATGGACAATACGAGTATTCATAAAAATAAATCTGTTATATTCTTTAATTCATTAATGACAAGTGGTCATTGTCAATTTTATTAGTAAAAAAAAAGAGGGGGAAAATTATTCATGAAGTGTGACAGACTAAGCATTGTGAACAAAACACAGTGAATGCTACCACCAAGCAGTAGACAGAAATAAATGAAACTGAAAAAAATCCAGATAAAATCAAGATGTTATTAAAATCTGAATATGTCCCAACAGCACTAAGTGATTGAGATGTCAGTTAACTCTATATTTTGCATCCACAGATAAACGCACTGATGTGGTAAGTACCAGTCTTTTAATAATCAATCATGGCTTCCTTAGAGCTCTGGATCTTAAAATTGAGTTCAAGTCAAATACTGTGCAAGCATATTCAGATTAAATGACTCTCCCAAAGGAATGAACAGCTCTGCCTCTAAAGGTCACTGCAAGTCATAATCACCATTTTTAACTTGCTTCAAAGTAGCTGACTTTAACCAAGTACCCTCTCCCTATGATTATCCCCTAGTATTATTTGGATGAAGAAGTATTCAAATCCAGTGCATGACAGGAGGTTCACAAACAAAACAGCATCATGTATTTGTCTCCTTGTACACGTTTTATTAAACAGCATTTTTACAGGGTACAGTGATTTCCCACTGAAGAAAAATAAGTTTTCAGTTGCTATAAAAATGAGTGAATATTGAGAAATCACAAGTCAATTACTTAATTTTATATCCTTGTCCTCACCTACAGGAAATAACTATGTGGGTCTTTTCCCCTGCTGGTTATGTACATCCTGCTCTAGACATGAGGAGCCCTTGATCTACCCAAAATACACGATAGTTTTAGTTGGTGGCACTTTAGATATAGGAATCATCTGACAAGGGAAGTGACTGGTAACAAAGCTCTCGGAAAAAGCTAACTCCACTGAAAGTGAAGGGGAAGAAAAACGAGACTGAGTATTTCATGTAAGTATAAATAATTTCACTGGCGCAACAGACTTCTAGTTTGTAATTTATAACATTCACTGTGTAATGGGGCCAAGGCTTCTACTGCATACTTAATCATAATGGACTTTTGCTGATTTTTATTTTTTATTTGGAGGAAGTTACCATGGTACTTTCACTCATGTTTTTTTGTTTCTCTCAATCCAAAGGAATTAGAAAAGAAAAATGTGTCCTTGTTGAATCAACACCGCTAGTACTTCTCTGTTATCCTGAAAATATGTCGGGGACAGCATTTTAAGTACAAAATAATTTCCCAGTACTGAAGAGAGACTGAAATACAGACACAGTCAAAACAGGATACTTTAAGAAATCCAGATAATGACACTGGCTTTATGAATTTTTTTCTTCTGTGCAGCTTGCAAAAGAGGTATGTCCATGCATGGAGGAACGAGTGAAGAAATGAAGGGAAAGAGGGAAAAGGTAACAAGATACTGATTTAGGCAAATTGCTAGGGAAGACATTTCTGACATGTAAGCTGAAGAGAAATTAAAATATCTGAAAAGAAGATTTTTGATTCAACCGTTTTACTGAAATTGCTGCTGGTTACTTTCACAGATGGAAATCACAATATCAACGGAGTCACTAAAGAGACACACAAATTACTAGCCTATACTTTCAGAGAGTCGGATGCAAGAGCATATATCCAGTAACAAATACAAGTCTTGTGTGTGACCATCAAAAAAACCCCAGGGATAATCATGCATGGTCAACCAAAGACCCAAAGGGAGGTCCTGCAGTGCCCAGGTATGAAAGTGAGTGAACTGAGATCTACAACTCTGTTTGGCAGCACTGAAATGAGAGCCGGAAGAAGCATGCCCTGTCTTTGAAAGCATTTGGTGAAGCCTGCAAGAATACCTGGGAGGCCCTGAAAAACACTTGTTAGTAGAGTATGTAGATCAACTGAACAACAGCTAACAGGTGATTTTGTCATGGCCAATAGTATATAAAAACATGGTTTAAGGCAGGTCTTAAACCTAGGATATAACGTAGCAGAAAAGAAGGATAAGGCAGTATCCAAGTATCCAAAGGAAAAAAAAACTATGCAATTTACTAAATTTACACTAAAAGCAACTTCTGTATTTTCAGCAGGGATTTTCTTAATCTTTGAAATAATTTTTCTAGGGGAAGAATGAATTCTGCATCATTTGACATCTTCTTACAAAGGCAGGTCAAACACTTACAGCCTCTGGGTTGAAATTCCAGTGTAATGTGCAATAATGCGTATCAATTCTGGTGAACAGACTTGGCACTCAGGAGACAAATTTGGATTTAAAATCTAATAATTATGCTATACAAATTTTATAATCGATCCCAGTAAGTCCTGACCCACTTGACTGAAATTCTAATGCACACAAAAAACAGTTTAATAGATTTGGACAAACCTCACAAATGTAATGTCTTAACTATAGTTCTGCTGCTCTCATCATAGTGCTCCTGTTTTGCAATGGAGGTGATAATGTGGATTCTTTGCTATCTCAACGGGTATCATTTGAGATGTATTTAGTTTATATTGGAGAGTGGTGCCTGAATAAATATTGTTAATTGTAATTCTTAATGGCATTTTACAGATTTGAACATTTTAAATCATTCGAGAACAGAAGTTTATAGCCATGGTCTCTATGAATACTTTAAACAGTGCTCATGCACTGGAATATGATCAACTCTACCACTCTACCATTTTTTTAAGGATCCTTGGCACCCTCCTAAACAATTCTTGGCATGGGACAGCAGTTAGTAACTGCTGAGGCAACAGCTCTTCCCTGCTGGAAGCACACATGCTCTGTCTCTGACTGGAAGCCACAGCAGGTCATGGGATGAATGGAGATCATTCCATGCCAGGTGGCATTGGAAGCTTTCCTGCAACACTGAACTTATTAACATAAATACGAACACACACGAACACAGTGCAATCAAAACTAGGTTCTCAGTACCCATGTCCTACCAGTTTATCTTGGAAGACTTATACTAGCATGAGAATCCAGCTGAACTTCACAACTTTTCACCTTTAGCAACCTGTTGCTTGAACCCAAGGCTCTCCCTGTGCAGCTGCTCTCCACTGTGCTGGCAGTGAGCGTGCAGTCACATTCTGGGCTGCAATTACAAAACTGCACTGACATCCAGCACCAAGCTGCAACAGCAGATGGAGAAAGTCCAGACCTGAAAAATCTGAAGTATCCACAGTTCTGTCAGACTGAAGACATACCCCTGTATAATATATGTCTACTCTTTAATTCTGTAAGCAGCAGCTTTCTAATTAACAAGAAGCCTTGCATATTTGGTAGCTGCCCTCTCAGTACCATCTCTGTGAACAGTAAATAATACATAGCAAATTAAGAAACTTCAACTCTATGTAAATTAGCAACACAGGAGCTTCTCTGGAGCTATCTCAGGCTGATCCTCATTATGGAATCTGTGACACAAAAGTAATTTTTATTCCAGTTTTAAACTTTTAATAGAGAGTGTGTGGAGTTAACTTGCAGCAGCAACAGCTGACTGGCATCATACCACTGGCTTGCAAGAACAAACTCAATTCCCACCCCCAGGAGAAGTGTCAGGGGATGATGGTTTGTGCTTGTGCTGAGTAAACAACAAATTAAAATCACTCCTTAACGGTGCAGCAGCAGGATAACAGAGCCTAGAGGGCTCTGCTGACTGAGACAGAAATTTTAAGCAACTGGTGTGTGTGCGGCATTAAAAACAATTACATTACCACTTCCCAGCAATGCACTGAGATTTTACGTCCACTAGCTGCAGGAACAATGCTTCTTTCTGAGGTTACTGGTTCTTTGCTGTAAGTTCCACACTGTTTAGAGCAGAGGAGGAACTGGGCAGCAGCAGAAGAACGCAGGGTCTGACCATGTGCTTCGCTTGCCATCCTGCGTGTCCCGGGGGGCAGCCCGGGAACAGCGATGGCACAGCCACGGCACGGAACGGGGAAAGGAAGGAAAGAAGGAAGGAGAAGGGAAGAGGGGAACGGGTGGGCACCTCCAGCCAGGTTCTGCGGCGAAACCGCAGCCCGGGGCAGGGTTTCCATTCCGCGCCCCGGAGCAGACGATCGGTACCTGGCGGGGAGCGGGAGAAGTTGTGTCCGGCCGCGCTGACCGCCTGGATGTAGAAGTACCGCACGGGCACGGTGAGCCCCGCCTCCAGCCCGGGGCCCCACGCCAGGCTCCGCTCGGCGCTGACCGGCTCCGCCGCCTCCGCCGCCTGCAGCAGCGGCCCTGCGGCGCCCAGCAGCACCACCAGCACCAGCACCCCGCCGCTCCCCATCGCCCTGCGGCCCCACCGCGCCCGCTCCGAGCAGGGTCCGGCGCCTCCTCGGGCCTGCGCGGCCCCCGCCCGCTCCCCGCCCGCGGGGCGGCCGACGGGGCCGGGGCCGGGTGGGGCCGGAGGGAGGCGAGGGGAGGGCCGGGCTGTCCCCGGGCGGCCGAACCAGCGCCGCCTTTCCTCGCTCTCCCCCTCCGGGCCGTCCAGCCGTGTCCCCAGGGAGGTGGGGGTGAGAGGCTGCCCCAGCCCAGGGCGGCCCGTGTGCGCCGGGACCGTGCCCTGCCCGCGGGGCTCAGGCGCGGGAGCGGGCTCGGAGCCGGGCACTTCCCCAGAGCCGCGGGAAATACAGCACAGCAATACAGCCGCTGTGGGAACGGGGAGCGGGCTCGGAGCCGGGCACTTCCCCAGAACCACTGGGCGAGCGGGGAGCGGGCTCGGAGCCGCTGCTCTGCCTGTGCCGAGAGCTTTACCCTCCCTGAGGGCGCTTTGGGGCCGCGCTGGAGGGCAGATGGTCGGGGCTGTGTGGGCCCCTCCCCTCAAAGAACGCGTTAGCTGTGGTTTAGGATGCAACTCAGCCGGCAGCTGAACAGCTGGCCTGGAATTTAAAGGGGAAAAAAATCGTCTGTCTCTATAGGTTACTGTTTCTGCCTTGTGTCAGATGATGTACAGAGACTGTTGTAAAAGGAAAAAAAGCCCAAAACCCTGACATAATTAAATATTTCCCACTGTTTTTAGGATTTCCCGTAGCAGTTGTATTTAAAGTGAAGGACAGAGCAGGGACCCTGTTGGGACGCGCCGACACATGGTTCCATGTCCTGGAGAGGAGGCTCAGACACGCACATGCTCCTGAGGTCTGCGGGTGAGATGCTGCTGGTCGCCCTCATCAGTGCTGTGATGCTTGGTGAGGGGGGAAAAGGGATCACAGTACTATCCTCTAGGAAATGTAACAACAAAGTAATTTTATTGATTCAAAATGTTGGGATTCAAGTAATGAATGTAAAACTCCAATGATTTGTCTCCTAAGGCTGTTTTATCATTTTTACCATTTGCTGCTACTAGGAAGTATTTCAAGGTATGAGTAGATGGGAGGGCTTACAGGGCTGTGAGAGAATTAAATCAAGCTTCTGGGCAAGCCTGGATTTTCACATGCAAAGCAATGAGAGCACAAATGAATTCTGCCTGATTTTGAATAACATGAACTTCAAGTCTCTGTGCATACAGACCATGAAAAACAGGTTCCTTGAAGGGGGAATTATCAAGTCTGGTTTCCTCCTTGCTTTTGTCTTTAGTCTCTTCAATTCCCTCACTTCAGATAGCCACAGATCTCCACTGACATACCATGGGTGATCCTCCCAACAGGTGAGAGAAAAGTTCTGTAGTGTTGCAGGGTACAGGGCAGGGCTGAGGTGAGGCGGGACATCAATCTGCAGGTCAGATGAGGAGAGATGGAGACCAGTGGTGACCTGTGCCATCACTGGGGCAGGACTGATGTCCCAGGCTGGGCTGAAGTGGTGTGGGGGGCAGGGAGAGTGGAGCCCTGAGGAGGTGGGGGGATCAGGACCAGGGCCTCTGTCCCTGGGATGGAGCCATCCCTGTTCTGGTATGGGCTGGGAGCTGCTCCTGGGAACAGCCCTGGGGGTCCATGGAGAGACATGGGCCACCATGAGCCCTGGCAGTAATAATGGCCAACAGCAGCCTGGGCTGAACGAACAAGGGCAGAGCCAGAGGTCGAGGGGAGTCATTATCCACCTCCACTCAGTACTTGTTAGACCACATCTAGATCCACATCCAGCCTTGCACTCCCCAGTACAAGACATCAATAAACTGGATCAAATCCAGGGGAAGCCACTGAGATGGCAGAGCTGGAGCACTGGCCCTGTGAGGAGAAACTGGGGCAGCTGGACTTGTTAAGCCTGTTAAGAGATATCTTCGATGAGGGGGTGGACCTCACAGAAGCCCCCAGGAAGATCATGAGATCTTGCAGGGCAGAAGGATGAAAGACAACTGGCATGAGCTGAGAAGAGAGATGGTCACCCTGTAACTTATCCATGTTATAGGCTGAGGCACAGGTTGCCCAGAGAGGCTGTCCAGTCTCTATCTTCAGAGATTTCCAAGCCTCAGCTGGATGAAGTCTCAAGAAGCCAGGCCTGACCTCAAAGCCAATCTGCTGTGAGCAGGAGGCTGGACCAGAGACCTGAGGTCACACCCACCCTGACTTATCCTTTGATGAAACCATGAAATTTCTGTCCCTTCTTTCAAATGTCATCAAGATGGTAGAATGCTCAAAGATCATCTGGGTACATGCATGACCTACTGGGTGTACCAATGTCTAGACAGAAAAACCACCCTAGTTCATAAACCATGTTTCCTTCTGAAGCCAGGCTGAAGGACTGCATCACTGAGCTCAGGTACCACAAGCACTGGCTGTAGTAATTAAGGCTGAAAGACCGTGATGAGTCTCACACTATTACACTGCATATGGCAGCCAGGTTTCACTCAGGCCTAATTGCAGCTGAAGGGATTTCCACGTGGAGCTCATCACCTTGTAAAACTACTCATCAAATCCTGCCCTTGGCCCCTATGTGGAGTATTGGCACCTCAAGGCAAGTTGTAGGCAGCACATCCTGCCTGTGCAGGAGACAGACCTGAGCCTGGCAGCTGATGTGACCGCTGGCTACAGCTGCAAGATGGACCAAGGCTGCCTGCCCTGCTCAATCCATGGCTTTGTTGGCCATCAGCACCCTGAAGATATTGGCAACCATATTAAGATGCTGGATTTTTTTTTTTTATAGTCAACTGCATTCACATCATGTGAAAAACAAATACAGTACCAATACATTTTTTCATGTAACTGCAGACTTTATTTCAAACAAATAGTTTTAAATGTGAAGATCCTGTAAATTATCAATATTTATAGAATATATTTTTGCCAAAGAAAATCTTGGAAGAGTAGAAGTGTCAAAATTTGGCTCTGCTGAACTGAATGGAACTGATTGCTATTCAAAAGGTATTTCTCCCTGTGTTTTCATGCAATTGACTGTTAGCACACTCTTATTCTATATAGTGTAAATTTTAGTTTATAGGTCTTCAATAGGCTGCAGTCTTCCACAACTGATTTACAATCAAAAGCAGTTTTTACTTGCTTACGTTAAATCAAGCCACCTGATTTCCTGTTATACACAGCATAGCAAATGAAAAAAATTTATGCCTATAAGGTGACCACCTAATCCAACTACTGTTGAATGGGTAAAAAATATTTACAAATAAAAACGGTATTCGAAACCATCCACGTCTAGTCAAGAAAAACTACATGACCATTTACTTCCTTTGTACACATTTATTTTATTATTCTTTACCTTATATAGGTTGGTAAATGCCACATTTTTGGATTAATTTATTTTGCAGAAATGTACAACAGCAGAAATTCCGCACAGATACTCAGCTGATTTTTATTCTCTTACTCTACAGAATCCTGTACACACAGAGAATAGATTCATTCACAGAAAAACATAATTTCTTCTTAGAATACCACATTTTACAAGACTGCAATTATACAGCTGTCATTTCCTTCCAGCATTGCCTATGTCAGCATATTCTTATATCCTTGTGAAACAGGCATGTCTTAGAGATCAATTCTGACTATAAATATAAAGTTTATGTTAGTCCTTCTATGTACAACAAAAGACAAATTACCCCAGCAAAAAAGTAATAATACTTATATATCAGTACAGATTTGAACTACAGACCCACTTCTTTAACGAAGTTTACAGTATGAAAAAATAAGGATACCTCTTACCTACTGTAATATTTTCATCTTTTAGTTTCATGTGGAGCAGTCAGTGATACAAGCATTGCTTGTTTTGTGTAAAATATATGATTTTAAAATACCAGCACACTGTCCTTCAAGTTAGAAAAATATAATTATGTCCTACAGAAATTTTATTGGATTAAAAAGCATATAAAAATATGGACCATCATTTCAGACCATGTATGAAATTAGAAACAAAGTAGAAGAAAATGTGTAATTATTTAAAAATATTTCTTCTGGCTTAGTGAGCCACTTCTGATTTTTCATAAAAAAAGAACAAAGCTTTGTTAGAAATTTAATGGCCAGGGACAAGCTTTGGCTACTGAATAATAATACTACATTATTGTTGTGGCTGAAGAAGAGCCAATGGCACATGTTTACACCCCTCAGTTTAGAGCATAAAGAGTACTGTGGTCACAGCAGGAACAGGTGAAAAACAACAAAAAGGGATGGTCATTTAACAAAGGGCAAAAAGAGCCTTTCTAAGTGGTGTAATTTACTTTGCATGTAAAAAGCTACCAGTCTGTATGGAGCAGTGGTGCCCCAGTCAAGTGCCCTCTCAGGCTGCCCCAGGTGCTGCTGTCCTGAAGGAGCCCAGTGCCTGCAGGTGCCTCACCCTGAGACCAGCCAAGCAGAGGCAGCTGCAGAACCTTGGGACCTCACAAATTGTTTTGGTTATCTTCTCTCTACTAGGACAGCTAGGACAATTCAACCTATGAGGTTAATACAAGAAATCAACAGGCTAAATCTTTTTATATTTCAAATTGTTAAAAGTGTCTGACTTTTAATCCAAATTAACCTGTTTCTAAGTCAAAGGCAGAAATCTGGCCAATCATGTCAACTGTAACCAAAGCTGTGCTGGTTATGAATCTTTCATGTCTGGAAAGCAGATCTCCATGCTCAGCTGTCTTTCTTTTGGTCAGTTTCTTGGTGCTGTGCTCTGTGTTGAGCTTTTTCTCCTACACTAGAAGTACTTCACATTGCTCACTGCTCTTGCAATGCTGAAAAGTCCTGGTGTGGAATCTGCCTCAACAGCACAGCAGAACAAATGCCACCAGGGACATTACTGCTACGCTTCCCAGGAACGCAGAAAAGAACATTCATACAGCAGAATATGCTGTAAAGATTTCAGAGGTTTCATTTTGTGAGGATATTTGTTCAGTGGGAAGGATTAGCTTTATCATGCTTGATAATGAGGAAGATCGTAGAAACAGCAAATTATCAGCAAAGTAACTTCTTGGTTTTCTGTTAAGTTCTGTAAGAAAAACAGCTCAAGCTAGAATTTATCCATTCCAGCACTGCATAGCTGGCAGGAACCTAACTACTGCTTGCTGACTCAGAGGAAAGCCATCCCTGGCCTTACACTGCCCAAAGCTCCACAGCTGTTTACCTTCTATTATTTGCGGAAGGGATTTTTTTAAACATTGTTTTTCCCTGCTAAGAGAAACAGGAAAGGTGAAGCCACACATTTAATACAGAAGTCAAATGCTCAGCTAATATAACATACAAACTCCCTTGAAACTAAGGAAGCTGTACCCATTTATAGCAGCACAAGAACGAGCTCAGCATATTTGACATGTTTTTGCCTGCCCAGAAACTACCACGCTATTGTGCCCTCTCAGCACCACAGTCCCTTCATAGCTCTGATTCTTTATCTATCTCATCCAGGTAATATTCATCATCGGTGGTGGTATCACTGTCTGAGTCCGAGTAAGCAGCTGGGTCTTCCACATAGGTATCAGTCAGCTCTCGGGGGGACGAGGCAGCTGATGACATTTTGCTTCCTGCAGAACTCGAGCTCAGAAGCTCAGCTCTGTTTATAGAAGAGCTCTCTGTATCCCTGAAAGCACTAGGGTTATTAAGAAGACATGGTCTCCATAATCGCCCCTCTGTGAGGGACCTCTTGATATTTTCCAGGAAAGCCAGTTGTTGCTCTTTGCCAAATATACCAAATTCCACAGACGGATACATTAAATTTCTAGTGCTGTAACATTTTTCCTCGTCTGATGCCCAGTTTTCGTTCTCATCACAAGACAACAGCTCTGAGTAAGATTTAAATCTCTTCCCACGTATGCCATCTTTGGGTAGAATATTGCTTCCTGAGGCAGAGGTCTCGAGGGAATCCCGAGCAGAAATGCCCTCGGAGAGGTGACGCTCACGCTGGCTTTTCGCATGGCTCTTGTGCAACTGATGGCTATTGAGGTTAGCATTTTCTAAGCCGGTAGGCTGAGAGGTATTTTGACTCTGACCAAGCACTGTCTGGGAAGTCAAGTTTTGCTCTGGACATGTGTCTGCCTGCAAGCAGCTATTTACATAGGTGTTGGAGTTTTTGTCAATTAAAAGTGTCGAGGGAGGAGTGCAGGCATGACTGCTAGCTCTTCCTTTCTCTACATCCACTGGGTATGAGGTAGTAGCACTGGGAGCAATGGGCTGGCTTTTGCTTTCTAACCCGAGATCAAGTTTTTGGGAATTCTTATTTCTTGTGGTTACTGCTTTATCTGGAAATAGGGTTGTGAGCCTTGGCCTATTTTCCACTTTCATTGCAGTTTTTTGAGGACTGATGGCTTCCTTCTGGGTGTATGAACTTGTGAAAGGCCTCCTTTTGGTGTTAACAAGTGAAGAAGGATCATTCTGATTTTCAGTCTTCTCATTATCAGCTGTTCTTGGTCTTGGAGTATTCTTGTCAGAGTTCAGACTGTGATTCTGATTTTCATTGTCCAACTCCAGGAATGGCTGGTGGGAATCCATTGAAATCAACGAGTCAAGGGACATGTTGTTGTCTAAAGAAGGAGCACTTCCATCATTCTGTGAAAAAATGTTACTTATGTGTGGTTTGGGGGGTAAATTTTTACTTGAAAATTTACGACTTGTTTTGTAAACAGCTGCCAGTCTATTTTTAATTGAAGGTCTGTTTTTCCTTTTTTCTATATCTTTGACTTTGTCTCTTGTGCAATCAGAGAGAAGCTTGCTCTCCTCTACTGCACTCTGTGTTACGTTCTGATCTTGTGTAACCCTGGGGACTTTAATGTTCAGGTTGCCCTCACTATGCCTCTCTGATTCTTGAAAACCACTGTAAACTTTACCCATTTGAGACCTCAAAGAGTTTTGCTCTTTTTTAATTTTTGAATTCATTACTTCATCTATATCTGTGCTAGCCACTTTGTCTAGCTGAAGTAATGGATCAGCACTGGAAGTTGTGCTTACCTCAGATGCTTTGCTTGGAGATTCTGGAAGCACTTTGCTACAAAAGTTTAAACCATTCGCTTTTTTTCTTGAACTGTCAGCCCTTAATTGCAGTCCACTAAATTTACTATTACACAGAGGGGTGGTTCGGTGTAGGACATCTACCCTCTGTTTAATTTGGGTGCTATCCCTGTACACATCCTCCGTGGGAGTAAGTGGCACATCAGCATGCTCTGTGTTACCACTCCTTCCAAGGGAACTCTTCTCTCTGGAGCGAAGGAATAAACTGTTTAGATTTTTCTTGTTTACTTTTGGGGGCTGAGAGCAACTTTCAGAGCTTCCCTTCTGTACAATATCTTTATTTGTTGAATTAGAATATGAAGGATTCTCTAAATGTCTGCCTGGCTTGGGAGGGGTTGATAAAGTGGACATTAGTGGTGTGGCTCTTCGTAAAATTTCCTTCTTTTCTTTTACAAGTGTTTCTGCCTTTTGACTGCTTGAAGCATCAGAAATGGCTTTACCCGACTTAGCCACTACTGCAGTGGATTGTGGGCCACCAAAAGAAATGTCTTTTGCCACAACATCAGAAAGTACATTTTCTGCTGATGAAAGATATGCTGAGTTATCATTCTTGTTAGGTACCACACTCACTGACTTCTCAGAGCCAGGGGTTAAGTGAGAATTCTCTTCTTCACTATCAATAGCAGTTATTAAATTCTGAGGTGTGACCAGAACTGAAGATACTTGGTCAGAAGAATATGAAGGCACCTCTTTTTCTGAAGTAGTAGGGGGAAAAGCATTTGCTACACTCATATGACCTTCATTTTTCTTGTTTTGTATTCTTGGTGACTGGGCATTTTCTTTGGGACAAGGTAGATCTGTATCCTCTGAATTATCTCTAAAGAGGCTACAAAATGTTTTTGAATGTCTCCGTGGTAGTGTATAATAAATTGAAACTAGTTCATGATACTTGACATGATCTTCATCAACACAAACTGTAAATGTGCTTGTGGTTTTATATTTCTGCAAAAAATTTCCCCCCTCTTTATAATCTGAAAACACAGAGGATTCTCTTCTACTTAGATGTTTACATCTGTCTGTCAGATCAACTGATGTACTACTACTTTTTGAACCATTATAATTTTTGGTTAAAGGACTGTGGTAATCTTTGTTACTTGTGGCAGCATTTAACGATGCTGATGTTAGAAAGGAATATTTTGGATCTAAACAAGACACATCTCTTTGATTAGAATAAGAGGTGTCAGCTCTACACAGAGTTTCAGACCTTAAACAATCGTATGTTGTTCTACTTTCTCTAGGTAAAGAGATGGGCGTCTCTGACATAATACTACCAGCAATGCTAGCTGATTTTCTAGGCAGAGTGTAATAAATAACAAGGGGGTCAGAAGATTTGGAGATGTTTCTGCCAGGGGAGCCAGTAATGCTGCAACTACTGGCATGTCTTGGTAAGCTGTCTTGCTTGTGAAATCTTCTGATACAAGGTGAAGTACTCCTCATTTCTTCAGTTCCTTTTTCAAGGCAAAAATAACTTAAACTATTTTCAGAGGTATTGGGGTCTCCATCAATGCTATGCATATAAATATTTCCAGAACTTCCATTTCGTGGAGAACTAGTGGTGAATTGTCCATTACAGTCCTTAGTAACTAAAGTGCTTGCATTTTGCAGTGTTTTCTGAGAAATCTCTTTGCTGACACCTGTTTTACTCACTTCAGCTGTTTTCCTCCCTTCTGCTTGAGATTCAGTAACAGTGCAATTTACTGAAGACCTAGTTAGTGTTCCTAAGCATTTAGCATTGTCTTTATGAGAAAGTGCTTGGGAAGAATTTTGTGAGAAACTAGATGAGCGCTCAGGAGGAGAGGACAACCTGCCTTGACAGTTTGCCAATTTTTCAGTGGATAGAGCAGAAGTGACATTCAGTAGTGAGGACTGTCTCTTTGCAGTAGTTTTCTTTAGCGCTTCTGCACTCCAGTTATCCTGTTCGATGCTCTCTCTTTGTGCTGCATAATGCAGATTATGTTCCCATTCTTTCTGACTTGGAAGAAAAGGTTCCTTCCTGCTCCCATCAGCTGGTAAAATACAGTGAGGCTGACTGAACACATTGTTGGGTGGGCAATCATCTTCCTTCATTTCTACATTTCTTTTATCACCATTTGGTATATAAATTTTTGCAGTATCTCCTCTGGCAGTGGCTTGGGTTTGTCTCTTTGATGTCATTGTGTTAAAGAGAGATACATCTCTTTGCCACATGGCAGAAGCAGGGCTGGTAGAGGAAAAACTCCGTGCGTTGATGTAGCTTGTGTCTGCTTGTTGAGGAACTGACTGTAACAGCATGCCTTCATCTGGCTGTTTCACACCTCCAGCCTTTCCCAGGTGTGTAAAGTCTGCCTTAGTACTCCTCTGGGTAACAGCAACTGAATTCCTGTTCAGTCCTGTAGGTTTTGGTTGGTCCTTTGAATTAGGAAAGATTGACTCATCAGTTCTGATACCAGATGAAGAAACGGAAGAGTTACAACTTAGCCAAGGCTGACAGCCCTCAGTGAATTCTGAAAAATTTCTATTTGCACTTCTTGTCATCCTTTTGATACTTGTATTTTCTGGAGAGTACACGTGAAAATCGTTCTGCAAGCGCTGTGAACCAAACTTGGCATTCTTTGTATGTGCCCACTGGTGGTCATTTAAATTAGCCATAAACACTTCAAAGCTGGCATCAGGGGAAATAAACACTTCATCACTGTAACACTGAGGAATATCAGCCCAAGAAGAATAGCTGTCTTTTCTTCCATAAGAATTTTTTTGGTTTGCATACAACTTGCTATGAGAAGAGGTATCTCTATAGTAGGATCTAGAGAGATTATTTTCTGATTTGTATAAAGGATAGTTTTCCCAGTTGTCAAAGGGCAACGGAGAATTAGCTCTGTCAGGGCTACTAACTCTACTAAAGCAATTACTGCTTGAAATAGATCTTCTATAGTGGTGTTTTGAGTGGTAACTTGGGTATTTCTTAGTTTCTTGTAAAGAGCTGGGATATCTACCATGGTCTTTAGCGTGAAACTCCATCAGTGATTGAGTTCTAAACATTGTTTCTGGAGTTTGTTCTGAAGAGTCTGGTGTGTTGTTCCATACAATGGAAGACAGAGGAATCCTCTTTGGGTTCTGCCGACCAAACCTTGGTACAAAACCATTCTTGCTCTCCCTTGCCAACGGATGCTGTAAACTAGATGCTGACAGCTGATCAGAAGATACTGATGATGGACATCTCCTCAGGGAACACACAGAGTAACTCCTGCCAGCTGTATCCCTGTTCATACAGGCCTTGTGCCTGAATCCGCTGTTGTGTGTCACGGAGGGCGGGTATAAGCTCCCTTCCGAAGAGCGTCCGAAGGAAACCGCAGACAGCCTCCTGCGGTGCAGGCGAGGATTTCCATCGGCTGCATCGCCGTAACTGCAGTCTTCTTGAAAGGCTGCCTGGTGCCAGTTTATATATGCACTGTGTAACTTCCTTGGTCTGATGAAAAGCTTGTGTTCATCTTTGGCCCTTAGTGTTCTCAGCCCATCTGGGAAAAATGTGCTAGGTGTGTCGCTCCAGTCATTTCTCTGTTGCCCCCTACTAGCAGTGTGCCTCTTTGAAGTAGGGAATGCACTACTACTTTGGACATTTGATGCACTGCTAGGAGGAGCTGTCCTGTCCAAAGGGTCTTGGGTTTGTTCCTGGGCCAGCTGGTCATCCAGATCACTTAGAACTGCACAGGGGAAAAAAAAAAAAGGTACTTGTTTTTGTTTTGTTTAATAATCTTCTCACTGCTTATGTTAAAAAGTTTCATGTACTACATTAATAATCAGAACTGGCTTTAACAGGAGTCAGCTTCTCAGCATTCAAAACCCTTCCCAAACCACACATTCTTCCTCCATAGGACCTTTCAGCAGTCACCCATTATGACTACAAAAAAAAAAATGCTCTTCTCTATGACTGCTCTTTATGTAAATGTTAGTCTTTATGCTACTTAAAAGAAGAACAAAACTATTTGAAGTCCGAGTTTGCACTCACACACTGTATACATGTGTGTGTGCGCGCGCACCTTCTAAATATATTCTGTAAGCAAAAAAATCCCTGAAAAGAATTCACTAGCCAACCATGGACCTTTCTGTGTGTTCACAAAGCACAGTTATGACATAGCTATAAGAAAACAGAATCCTGCAAACCATCAAACAAACACATTCAGCAGTCTGGCATGTCCACTGTTTGTTTCATTCATAAAAGAAGTTCTCTTCTGAATTGTATGAGCACTGAAAATGGCATTTTCTGGATAAGAAAGGGTAATTAAACAGTTAGGAAGCTGTGATTCAATTTAGTAACAAATATGTATTTATATAAAATATATATATGCAACCTCATGAACTGGAATTAAACACTGTTTACAAGATATTCAGTCAGAAGACTGACAGCGATGTATTAAAACTATTTTTATTGTCAAAACCAATTATGCCTTTACTAATTGTATTCTTCTGCTATTTTGAAAATACCACACATAATATACAATGGATGTGATTGTTTTGTTACAGATTTTCCTAAATAGGTAAGACTGAGCAATCAGTCATTACAGATACGTGCTAACACTACAAAAACATTAAGAAAGCACTGATAAGATGTATAGTTGTAATAAAATTTGATCCAAAGGTACTAAAATTCTCTGTTTTTCCTAAGTTTCTCTTCAGCACACAAAAGTGAAGACTCCTGAGAAACTCAGCTTAGAACAAGAAAAGGGATGAGTTGTTTCTGAATCTTCCATTGGGAGGACATGAGCCAAGCTAAAAAAGAACCTTGAACTTTTGACTGGGGATATAAAAAGGCTCCCAGAAAACTAACTGAGGCCATAATGCCTCTTGCTTCTGTGGTTTGTGGCTTTACAGTTTATAAAACCATGCCCAGTAATTAATCATTATCAAAATTATGCATGCAGGAAACGGGGATAGAATTCTCACATAACCATATGTCTGAATCTGAAAGGTGCAGTATGGGCTCCTGGCATGACAGCAGAGAGAACTGTGCACAGTTACATAGGATTCTTCTGAACTGTATTAGTATGAGATGAAATGCATTCTGAGAGTGATCACTGACATCTCCTGAAGTCAATGTTGGAGTAAACATTCTGCTGTCAGACAAAGACAAAAAAAAGTAGCCACTCTGCTAGAAATGAGCCATGTTTTACAGCCTGTGCTTTTGCAGAAAATACTCTCAAACTACAGTCGCTTCTGGTAACAATACTATCAAACAATACCAAAATAAGGACACATACTTACCACTGAAAATTTCCTTCTCTAGCTGTTCATCCCATTCCAGTGTACTTTTCTCCATTGTTTCATTTTGGTTTGTATCAAAAGAATGACCTCTTGTTTCAGTTGACATTGGGGAATTACACATTTCAGCCTGTTAAAAATGGTAAGGTAACCTGGTTTCAGTTCTACATGTAGGTTCAAATCACATTTCACATGTCACATCACAAATTGCGTCACAAGTCCCAGAGGTGAGCAAACTCTGTCAGTCCATTAAATAATGTATTATTAAAATACTCAACTGAGGGTTGTAAAATTGCATGCATTTTATAGACTTCTGCACATATAATAAGGAGAATTACTCATCTTGCTGGCATCCTGTAGCATGTTTTGGATAAGGGCATAGTTTATTATTTTATCCAAATGTATTCTTATTGCATTATATCTCTCAATTTAGTTTTCCACAATCACTTCTTCCTTGACCAGTGTATTTTAAACAGAGATTTAATAATTTAACATTACAGTCCATTTTCTTTTTCCAAGACAGTACTTATGGTAGAAGTAGGGGAAATGTCACCCTATTTCCCATCTGTGTTTGGATGGCATGTTAAATTTAGAGGTTCTATCCCATCCATATTTCTCTCAGCTCACAGTCTCAGATGGTGGAAGTGCAGGCAAATTGTTTAACTGCTGAATTATTTTAGCTGAAACTCTTCCTCCTTTTTCCAAAAAAACCCACCCTACTACTTTTTTGTTTGCCATATTCATAATATTTTACTCTTCTAGCTATAATATAGTTTTATATAATATGTTTATATAACAGACAGGATTCTCTGATAAGATCTTTGCCCAGTCATATATTAATATAGACTATCCCTTTGTTTTTGAAATATGAGAGAAGGGAGGTGGCCAGTTTACATCCTCTGTGCCTTTGATTATACATTGTATAACTTCTTAGTTCCCTCTGTGGTTATACTACCCAATTGAAGATGAGGAAAAACATGTTAGTAATACAGGGTAATAAAGTAATTAAGATAGAAAATATAATTCTTGGAAGAAAATCTGCTATTTCAACAGCATGCACTTCAATGACATCAGAAATAAATCTGTTGTTTTATCCTTAAAATGAGCTTGGGCTTATAAAATGGAACATCCATCCATCCATCCATCCATCCATCCATCCATCCAAAAAAAAAAAAAAAAAAAAAAATTCCTACTTCAAAATTTGCATTTACATGGTAACTCTCTGCATGGAAATTTTGCACAAGAGGTTCTAGCTTAGTGCCTGTCCAAGCCAGCCTCTCTTTTGCATCTTTGTACAAATGAAACAAAGTAAATACACAAGGTAATTGTTTAGTGTGAGTTTTGATCTATTTACAGGTTGGTTACTGTTGCCAAGATACGTGAAGGTCTTGACCTAGGAAAAGATCCATGCAATTATTCTGTCATTATGCGAGAACTGAAATTTGGCAGAGCCAGACATAGGACCTAGCTAGGAAAGCTCTGGACTTTAACAGACAAGCTCAGTCTACTACATGCAACAAGTTCACAGCACAGATATTTTACTCAGCATTTAAAACTAGAACTGCAAGAATGCTATTTAAACAGATGTTAAAGCAACAGCCTACACCAAAGGGACTAGTTTTTGAAAAGTCTGTATTTAAACATTGCAGACAGTAAATTGATAAGCTACTTACCGTTGCCATTTCTTCCACTTTTGAGGATGGGCTAGCAGAACTCTCACATCTGTAGGCAGAGGGATTTAAATGTTGGTTTTGAAAAGGAACTTGATGTAATTTCATCAGGTAGTGAATATCCAGCAGCTTCTCATTTCAACAACTATTGAGAAGCTTCTGAGGAAAACTTGCTCTATGAAGAATTCCTCCTTACCTCCCTCCCACCAAAATCCTGCAAAAATAAAGTGCTGGGAAAATGAACCATTCAGTTTGGCCTTGTCTGCTTGCAAAATTCATAACTGCACAGCCAAAAATTAACTCAACCTACTGACATCTCAGTGTCTGCAACAGCCATAAAGTAGTTGTTTCAATCCAGCATTATGGTAAGATGGTATTCATTCTTTTTCCAAACAACAATAATTTAGTGGGTGCTATTCATAGCCTAAGTTATATACTTGTTAATCTCTGAGTGGTTTGCATCTGCAATTCTATGGTTTTTCTCTTCCATTTCACCCTGCTCAGCTGCAGAGCTGTGCTCTGTCCCTGCAAAGAAGGAGAGACAGACAGCAGATTGGTTTTGGTGTGAACTTTGGAACTTGCTGCTGCTCACCCCAAACAGCCTTTATTTACCAATTTTTAAGACATGGTAGAAGGCTCATCTGCTTTCCTAGGCTATTGAAGGCTGCAAGGGCTTGGCAGAGAACAGCTTGAGTGTTCGTGAGTAACGCTGTGGTTAGAACAAGCCGAGAAGCCCTGGACATAGAAAGTACTCTGTTCGATGAGGTGACTTGCAGACAAATACAAAATAAACTAAAGAAACAAGAACAGAACTAGACTTCTTTAAGTCTATTTGAATCTGCAGATTCTTGTATTACAACTAAGCAAACCCAGTCCTTCAAAAGCCCTGAAGGAAATGTTCTTCAGCCTGTGCTTATTGCTAGTTCTTCCTTGTCTCAAAAACTGCTTTTTCCCAGGAAGTTAATTCTTGGGAGAAAATGAGGTAGGGAAAGATGGTTCTGCTCAGTCCTGTTTGTCTCAAAGTCTTTTTGAATGACCTTGTTCTTAGGCTCTTAAAACCTCCCTGTGCTCAGGTAGACTACTTTATTGTGCTTCAACAGCAAGTATAAACCGGCTTGTTGGCAAGCTCTTTGTGGCCCAGCCTTTCCTCCTGAAGTGCTTTGTCATTTGTTTGCAATGTGCTTGCAGGCAGGGAAGAACAGTTGAAAGGTGCAATTTGTTTTTGCTTCTGTAATTGTGAACTGTAAAACCAGGATTCCTCTCTGACATGAGGTCCAACTGAAACCAAACAAGCCTGTTGACTTCAGTGGGTTTAGGATTTGGTCAGACAGTCTGAATCTGAAATTCCTAATTTTTCCTCGTAGCTCTGAATAAAAACAGACATTAAATCAGGGGGTTACCTCTCCCTTTGAATGAAGTTTACAGAACCAGAACTCAGAAATGTATGTAGCTTTTCCTTTAAACTTAAAAAAGTTCTGTTTTAATGCTTCTAAAACAAAATAAGAACAAAACTTATGCTTCAGAGCTTTTACAATGATTTCCTGCAAATTAAGTTCAGTAAAATCCTGTGGCTTAGCAAGTTACCTTAATTTTACTTATATGCATAACAAAAATGCAAAAGCTTTGTTAGAAGCTTTCTTCTTCAGCTTTACTGTGCAAAGCCACTCTTTGGCAAAGCCCAAGAGCACAAAGCTCTCCCCACTTGATGTTGTATTAATTGCTCCTTGCAATGAACCTACATGAAGTAGACATGTTAGTTAGAAATGTCAGTTAGAAATGTCTTCTGATAGTCTAGGCAAAATTTAAATTTTCATTTGCACCTCTGGCACTATTCTAAATTCATCTGTCTTTATTGTCACGGTTTTCTCAGAAATAACTGATCATTGCATGCTGCTTTATTTTTCTTACAGCTACCTTATACTGACGAGTTTATTTTAATCTTTTTCCCTATGCCAGTCTCTCAGTATTTTCTATGAACTGTTTTAAATTTTCCAGCATTTTAAAATTAAAGTTTTTCATACTTTCAGAGAAATATTGCTTAATTTTAGGAAAAAGAAATTCAGTTTCTTCTTTTGTTAATGACACTAAGCAATGTTTGCATTATTTTGCACATAATGCATATACACATACTTGTAAATATTGTCTATTATTCATAAACAGGAAAGAAGCTAAACTGATGTTCAAGTTCAGAAATATTTGCCATCTGGAAAATACTCCTCAGTATGGAAAGTGAGAAATTATATTTTATACTTTTCCACTTACATTCATATGTATCTTTTAAATGACAATCAAATGTAAGATTAAAAGTAAAAGATGGCTATCACTACTGGTAACAATAATAAAAATCCATGAATTAAAATCTGCTGTGAATTAGTATTTCCACAGATGCAAGGCACCTGTCTTCACCAGGCTACCACCAAGGTGTCTGATGTCAGTATAATATATTTTCTTCAATACTGTTCTTATCAGTACTACATAAGAATACAACCAAAAACCAAACACACGACTCACACATGCTGGAAACACAATTAAACAGCAGTTTTGTCCAGGATGAATCACATTTAGGTATTAGAAAATAGTAAGGATGAATTCAAGAACACCTTTGAACCGAAAGTGCTCAAACATTTCACTGCCTTCAGACTACAGTTACAAACCTTCCACTAGCATCTTCTGTATCCCCGTGTAAGCGCCCTCCTTCCTGCAGCATCCATGGTTTGTTCTCCCAGTAAAAAACCACCGCAGCTGACGAAACTGTCTCTCCAGAATGGAAAGGACCCTCTAACCAGCCATTAATATTTATCCATTGAAAAGCTTCTGCCAGCTAGGCTTACAGGATTTACAGTGCTGCGTCCTATAGTGTTTCACTAGCTCTCCAAAATAACTCTACCTGGTGAGAGGCAGATTATTTCAGTGCTTTGCCTATGCATAAAGCAAACCACATGCCACGGCAACACCTAGAAGAGGGTGGGGGAAGTTTTCAACAGAGAGGCGTGACTAGAAAATGTAGCAATCAGCTCAGTTACACGTCAGGATTGACTTGTTTATTTTTCAAGTTGTGCTCGGTCAGAAATCAAAGGCACCTGAGCCTGAGATACGATACATTTTCCATGGAAAAGCCAGATAAACACACGTGAGAAAGGCTGATGTAATGAGTAGGAATGGTTTGGGTTTTTTGCCTTTTTAAATTAAGAAATAATTTCAGTGCTTAGATTCTACAGCAAAGCCTTGACCTTCGTGCGTGCATTGGCTACCTCACTGTGCACCAGGATAAAGCACCCTTGAAATCTGATTCTCAGTTACACAAGTGTCCCTTTATTCTTCAGGGAAGACCGTGGTCCAGCGTTTCTGTGTTCCAGGATGAGGGGCATTACCAGGTCACACGAAAGAGGAAGGAGATGACAGGTACAGAGCAGTGTTAACACTGCATACTCTTTTTCTATGTTGTGTTGTTATGTAAGAGAATTGTTACCAGTTAACATCCACAAAGCTAACCTCACAGCCTCTGCTCAAACCTCTCCTTAAATCTCCTGCTTTGATACAAACCCTCCACAATAGCAAGCTGCTCTGTTACAAACCTACATATCAGACTAATCATAATGTCTTTAGAGGCTTGCATTCCCTGTCATTGTTTATTACAGCTGTTCCTTGTTTTACCATCATGCCAGCAGGGAGCCCCAGGCACAGACCAGAATACCAACCTGGGACTGACTGAGTGAAAATCAGCTTCTTGTACCAAAGATCTTGCACCTTTATACTTCGATTTCCCAGCACTGCACAGTGCAGCTCTAACCTGTGATTGCCAGTCCCAAGCACTACCACAAGAGAACAGTAAGACTTCATTCACATGTTGCTGACATACAGCCATACAGCACAAAAGCTGAGAGAGCAGGCAGCCTAACCAGCCTGACTGTAGCTTCCCCCCACCCCTTTCCCTCTGAACAGCAGCTTCAACCCTGGGAATGGCAAAGGATGCTCTTCAAACAGCAGCTCCAGAGCTGCATATGAGACAGTCTTTGGTTCAGATCCAAAACCCAAAGCAAACCAAAGTACTGAAACCAAAGCATTGACAAAGCACAGAAGGCAGAAGTGCCAAGAGCCGTCTGGTTTTCCTGGCTGGAGCTAAAGCTGCAGGGCTGCCTCTGAACTGCCTCTGGGCTAGAAATGGTGGGAACTGATGGAGCAGAGCTTCCTGGGGCCACTACTCTCTGCCATGGCTTGGAAAAGCTATGCTTTCCTATTGTCTCACAGCCATAGGGCACCAGATCCCCATGCACCTCACACCGTGCTCTCTTGAGAGAGAACTAAACAGGATGCTGCTGCTCCTAAGTCTAAGGTCTTTCACATACTTTAAGTCTTTTTGCAAAATCTGAACAAAAGAGGTTTAGCCAAGAAACACTACCTACTACTTGTGACTTAGTCCTCTTTTTTCTGACAAAATACAGATAATCTCTAATTACAGGACCAAGTAAAATCCCAGCATTCCAAATGAGGTGAAAAGCAGGAGACTGGAAAAATAATTTAACAAAATTTTCTAAAAGTTTAGAATTTTGTTCTAGAACACAGAACAATTCACAGACTTTTTTAAAGCTGGAAATAATGTATGTTCTAAGTATAGCTCACCGTGGTTGCTTCTGAGTCTGGGTTTTCCTTGATTTTCTAAAGGAGGAAAGCCAAGCAAATGGTGATCTGAACCCCAGAAAGGAAGCTGAAGTGTTCTTTTGTGCTTGAGGATTTGTGCGGGATGACATTTTTATTTCTTTATGATCTAAAAATGTAATAAAAAGTAGATTTATTTCAAGTTCTTAATAAATACAGTATTAAAATATACATAAATGTTATGTCCTCATAAAAAATTGTTTTGCTTACCTTTTATGTCAGGAAAATCCAGTTTTGACATTTTTGGACAGACTATGTGGCATACTGGTTTATAATGACTAACTAGAAGACAGAGAAAGATAAACAGGTTCAAAGTTTCAAAAGGTATGATTGATTTTGGGTGATGCACGTGAGATACATGAGGCTGATTTTCATCAAGCAATCAGCACTCAATCACTTGAAAATCCTACCTCTTTTAAAATACAGGCAAATCAAACATTTGAAAATTGAGGCACCCACAATCATTACTCACTTTCTTTTTACTTTTGTAAGAAATAGAAATGTGACAACCCAGAATATGCAACGACCTAACTGTAACTACATAACACTAACTCAGACTAATGTGTCCTCTGTATCATAGAATTCCTTACAATGGGACTCCTGTGGCCACTGGAGTGCCTTTTTTTTAACTGCTGCAAACTGCATATCACATCTGTATTTTCAATGCAAGATAGCATGAAGGATTTCTTTGGGAAGGTTATGACTTGTTTTCTTGAAACAGAACATAAACTCAGTCTGCATGTAAAAGCAGCTGACATTTGGTAGGAAGATGAGGATGAGTATTGCTTATAGATTAGGGAAAGAAACTGCAGGATCTGCACCACACCACAGTGAACTGGAGGATATAAGGAAACATGATGTCACCTAGGAATAAGGCATTAATTTTTTTTTCAATTTAAAGCAATGCATGCCTGAAACAATACAACAGCTTGAAAATGGTTTATCCAATGACTGTAGGAGAAGGCAAACCCAGGAATTAGAGCAAAGTGTCATTTATAACAATAGCAAGGAGCAGAATTTTAGACATTGTCCAAAATGAAGTGAATAATTCATGCCATGTGATTTAAACCCTGTGTGTAACACATGGCTTTCCCTCCAGTGACAATCTCTGTGTACTTCAAAATGCTGTATTCTTTACCCCTTTCAGAGCCTAATCTCTTGGTGGCATTGACTTGACAATGCAGGTGACATCAAGAGAGTCTTAATAGCACTCTGCCATAGCCAGGATGATCTAGAGATGTAGACACAGCAAGGCTTGCAGGTAGAAGTAGTACCTTTTATTTAGCCAACTTATACAGTTGGAAACATCAGATGAGCCTCTGAGGCACACAAGCCCTTCTTCAGACCTGAAATAGAAACAGGTACTTTCAAAGCTAAATACCAGAGAACAATTACACAGAGTTTAGTCAATTAGACCATCTCTGAAAGAGAAAGAGAGTTGGTAGCTGAGGACTTGAGGGGTCAGGAAAGACTGAGATCTGTCCTGTGCAGGTCTGTAGTATCAGGAAAATGTTTAAGGTTTCACTTTTCTTTTGAAATACATGACTCTGCTTCCAGTTGCTATGAACAACAAATAGGAAGAGCTCAATGAAAAACATGCAGAGGTGTGAATGGAATAAAAGCATATATTATGTATGAGAACTATCTAGATAGAAGATAAAACACAATACAGAATACCAAGCTTTTTGTAGAGACATCATGTTTCTTGTGCATGTTCATTTTGGATGGGCATCAGAACCTGTGAAATGAGATCTCAAGAAATTGCTTCCTTGTCAGGCCAACTTTTCAGGCTTTGGCACTCACCCTGATAATAAGCACTGGCATGCCTTTAGCCCAGTGTTACCAGAAAAAGTTTTCCACTGGGTATTCAAACTTTTCTCACCCAAACTCATCTACTTATCCCAAATGTCATTTAGGTGCTTTTAGTTTTAAAAGAAAACTAGACAAAACTAAACTTTTTTGTGCTGGTTTTGGCTGGTATAGTTAATTTTTTCCATAGTTGTTTGCATGGGCTATGTTCTGCAGTTGTGCTGGAAGCAGTGTTGGTAACACAGGGATGTTTTAGTCACTGCTGAGCAGCATTTACACAGAGTTAAGGCCTTTCCTGCCTCTCACCCCATGCTACAAGCAAGTAGGCTCAGTGTGCACAAGGAGCTGGGACAGAACAAATGTGAGAACATTTGTACAGTGAGAACAAATAATCACTGGAACAGCCTCCTCAGGGACATGGTAGAGTCCTCATCACTAGAGATTTACAAGATGTGACTGCAAACAGTGCTAAATAATCTCATCCAAGTTCCCTTTCCCATGAAAATCTGGACCTGAAGATCTTCCAATGTCCTTCCAACCTGGGCCATACTATGATTCTAATATGGCATAACAATATCAGGGATTTTCTCTTGTGAATCCCAGCTCTGCTTTTAACAGAATCTGCTTGAAGAAACATTGCCCTTTTGAAAATATATCTTTGGTACAACTATGGTATGAGAAGAAGCTCAGTGCAATTTCAGAAACTCCTTTACTATTACACTCTGATATGCTGTAAGACATTGGTTTGGTGACCATTATTATATAGATAAGGCAGTGGACAAATGCAACTCACTGGTGTTTTTGCTCTTCCTTAGCTGATGCTCTAATGGTGGTTTTAACATTCTATTGACATCAATGTAATTCTGAAATTTTCTTCTTTTTATTTCTTCAAACCATTCTCCAGTCACTCCCTGCAGCCCTTTCTCAGACTTCTTTCTCTTCAAAAGTTTGCTAAAAAGGGAAAAAAATAAGGCATTTTAGATATTACAGGTCCATCATTAGGAACTCTCCCTGATGTTCATGAAAGTATTTACATATGTAGTATAGCTCTACATATAAAGACTTTTACAAAGTCAGTGAGACATGGTACATTCACAGCAATCACATAAAAGTTTTAGTGACAGCAACATTCTACAGTTTAACAAATGATATTATGGGACCAGGTTAAGTGGGTGACTCATATGTTTGCATTATTCTCTTCCTTGAGGAAGTGCATCTTTTTTCCTTGGAAGAATAAGGAAATCCATATTCTAAAACTAATTGAAAGTAAGATTAAATTGATCCATTACGCAAATTAGAATAAATAATGCTCTAGATAAGACAATTTTTGAGATATTTATCCATTCATTTAAGAAAAAGCACTAACATTATTTTTATTTTCTAGGGGTAGATCACTGATGCTCTGACAGTGAGGTGTCCACTACACATTTTCCATGCAAAGGAGAACAGTAAATTCTGAATTCAGCTAATAGATATTCATGCAACACGTTCAACAAGTTTATCACATTTTCCTCTTTCCTTGATGCATAGTGATTCTGCCTGCGTTCAATATGGATGGAGGCAACTAATAATGAATATGAATGTTCTGCCACACTGAGGTGCAGCCTGAGCAAACTACACACATGTGGCTGCAACTGAAGAAGATAATCAGTAGCAAGTTCAGGTTTTAGACCACGAGGTCATAGGAATGAATTGTTTAGCTGGACAGAAAAGAACAAGGTACGGTTGCAAGGGAATGGGAATAGTGCAGGAGACATGCAAAGTTACTTGTTTTCAAATTACATTCCACTAGTGTCGAAAGTATAGATGCAAATACACCAAATCCACACCCCAACTGATTCTGATGGAACCAAAACAAGACTTTGTGCACAGCCTGGAGATGTAATACCAGTGTTTGAGCAAGGCTTTCATGTAAATCTGCCTCCTTAATCAATGGTAAAATCTGGGTCTAGCAATACAGATGCTCCCAGAGAACATAAGTTAACTCATGTGAGACAATACTACTTCACAGAACAAACCTAAAAACATCTGGTCTGGAAATGGATATATTTGGATCTGGAATTTATAGAGTTCATTGTCCATACCAGCCCTACCATGCATCTGGTGGCATCTGATGGACAGGAAGGCTGGAGGGAGACATTTTTGGGAAATGAGTATTTCCCTTGAAGAAGATTACAAGGCCACATGCACGAGTACTAGCCATTCCAAATAAACTTATTACAAAGGCAAAAATGTTAATCATCGCAGATATTACCGCACCATGGGAGTGACTAAACACCGTAAATGCATTGTGCAGCCTGGAACGCAGCCCAGCGCTGATGTGCAGCAGCAGGGGATGAACAATGCGCTCTCAAGAGCCAACTCCATGACCTCACTCCTGTGGCCTTACCAAAGGGGATCCAAGATACTGGGAGGAGTACAGGCACAGAGAGGAAGGCAAGAGCTGCTCGGGGAGTGCCTGCAGCCACAGCGACTGCCCGGGAAACACCGCCTGGGCAGTTCTGCTGCGGCGCCGACAGCGGAGAGCATCTGTTAGAGTCAGTCCCCGGGTTGCCAGAAACCAGGGGTGCCGGGATCCCCACTCCCGGGGAAGGGGCGGTGGGATCGCTCCCGGGGAAGGGGCGGTGGGATCGCTCCGGGGGAAGGGGCAGTGGGATCGTTCCCGGGGAAGGGGCGGTGGGATCGCTCCGGGGGAAGGGGCAGTGGGATCGTTCCCGGGGAAGGGGCGGTGGGATGGCTCCCGGGGAAGGGGCGGTGGGATCGTTCCCGGGGAAGGGGCAATGGGATCGCTCCGGGGGAAGGGGCAGTGGGATCGTTCCCGGGGAAGGGGCGGTGGGATCGCTCCGGGGGAAGGGGCAGTGGGATCGCTCCGGGGGAAGGGGCAGTGGAATCCCCACTCCCGGGGAAGGGGCGGTGGGATCGCTCCCGGGGAAGGGGCGGTGGGATCGTTCCCGGGGAAGGGGCGGTGGGATCGCTCCCGGGGAAGGGGCGGTGGGATCGCTCCCGGGGTAGGGGCAGTGGGATCGTTCCCGGGGTAGGGGCAGTGGGATCGTTCCCGGGGAAGGGGCGGTGGGATCGCTCCGGGCGGGGCAATGGGATCGTTCCCGGGGGTAGGGCAGTGGGATCGCTCCCGGGGAAGGGACTGTGGGATCGCTCCCGGGGAAGGGGCGGTGGGATCGCTCCGGGGAAGGGGGATCTGATCGTTCCCGGGGAAGGGGCGTGGGACCCCCACTCCCGGGGAAGGGCGGTGGGATCGCTCCCTGGGGTAGGGCAGTGGGATCGTTCCCGGGTAGGGGCAGTGGGATCGCTCCCGGGGAAGGGGCGGTGGGATCCCCGGCATATTTATATTCATAAATTCATACACACAGAGAGGCCCATATATGGAACCCTATATATGTAGTTATTTGAGTAACGAATAATACTCAAGGAGTATGATACACGATATGTAGTTGCAATATTGCATGACTTCAAGTATTCTCCTTTATGATGACTCCCAGCCAAACCACATAATTTCCCTACATACCTGCCCTGTCAAGTTTACGTGCCCCCTCACGATACTAATGAAGGACAGTTGTGAGCCAGAAGGAAAGCCCATCTCAAGAAACAATTACAGCAGGAGATGGTATCTGCATTTAGTATTGCAATGAACCTGCCTCTGAGGCAGCACTATTGTTACTCGGATTGCACATTATGTATTGAGACACTGCACCTTAGGAGTGTCAAAACACTACTGCCCTCTAAACCAAATGTGCTAATCCTGCTTCCCAGTCTGCTCCATCTATCCTTACTCCTCTTTTGGCTACAGCTACTTTGTATGCTTGGAGCCACTACCTTTTGAGAGGAGACAACACCATTGTGACTGGGAAAAGTATCTATAAATTACTGTGGGATTGAAGGCAAATCCATTCCCAGGATTACTTACAGAGACTGCTCCACTAACCAGTGCAGGCAGCAACCCTAAATGACCTCACAGGCTCATTATCTTTTCCCATCTATTATTCTACACAACATCTAAACTAATGAATCACTCAGGAGCAACTTCTTCACACTGTTTTAAAAACATCTCTTCCTTATTGGCACAAGGATTTCTTACAGACATCTCCAGGGAAAAGTTAACCTAAATGTTTGTATGTGCTGGACTTTCATGTGGGTTATCATAAATACTGTCAATAGATGTGTAGCTTCCCCTGCCACTTCCTGTTAGGATAATAAGGAGCTTTAATTGCTACTGTAAGAGGAAAGGCATTTTCCTTACCCATCTTCACTCTGAATATAAAGAGGAACACGTGTTTAAGGTAGTAGAAACTGGGTTGCTTAATAGGACATTTGGGGACAACACTGTTGTTTGCACAGAACAGAGGATTCAAGCCCATTTTTGCTAGAGCAGAAATTATTATTCCTATTGAATTTCTTAGAGCAGGATTTGGCCCTAAAGGATTCTTACCACACACCTTTTTGAGAACAAACAAAGAGCAACTACAAAGAATGAAGAATTGCACCAGGTAAAGAATAAGCAGATCAAATTTGCTCATTGGATCAAAGCTCTCAGTGTCAGAAAAGACAAGACTGAAAGGATTGCAGATAAAAATAGTGTTGAAAGCATTAGATAAAAATGCAGGGCAGATAACTTGCAGTAACCTAAACCAAGCTTTTCTCTTTACTCTGTTCATATTCCTTGCTTTGTCAGGAAGAAAAGGCTAGAAGGAAGAAAAGGTTAAAAAACAGTGCCTGAAGAACCTGTTCTTTCTTAATTTTTTCTTTACTTCAACTTATCCCCTTCCCACCACTTTATACATTATGCTGCACTGGTGAACAGTACAACTCCATCATTTCTCTCACCAGCTATTTTTCTAGAAAACTCTGGCTGTTGTCACAGCCACAAGTAGCTCTAAAATTCTGTTTTAGAAGGGTTGCTGAATTTTGTCCTTTAGGGAACATCCTTTTGGAAGTCCCCTTCCAAATTTGTCCCAAACCAGGACAAACGCATATGCAAGTATATTTTCTTTATCTTTCTATTTTAATTTTATGAAAATAATTTAAAGACATACTTCCAAGTCGTCACCTTATTTAGAAAAAAAAAAAAAAAAAAAAAAGGAGAAAAGAAGTATTACTGACAAAGGCTACCACAGCTGAAGTAATTAAAAAAAAAAAAAATTACTATCTGTCACTTCCCAGAAACATATAATAGCATTAACAACAACATTCTGGTTTCCAAGGTGCCAGATTAACCTGTGGCAGGTTAATCCTACCAGGAAGAAAAACAATGAGTCAACAGACTCTTTCCTAGCATGTCAGACACACAACAGGTCTGTTTTCTAAGGCAGTCTTTATTCTTAGTAACTGGTATACTTTTCCTCACATTAAAGCATGTTTTGTTTATTTTTCTCTCTTACTGTTGTCTCTTTGGCTAATAAAAATGAACCAAGTCAGCCTCATTATTACATGTTAGACATTATGCACAAGTAGATGGATCACAGAGGAAAAAAGACTCCTGTGTTTTGGTTGCACATACTACAAGACAATATAAAAAGCTCTAACTGAAAATTCAATTATTTTTAAATTGGATATTTGTAAAATTAAGCATTTCTGCATTAATTCTTTGAAAAGCCAAGGTCTCTTCTATTTTGATGAACAATGTTGCCAATAATGCTTGAATCTAACCTGCCAGATCATTGCAAATCAAACACTCAAATTTAATTTTCTCTTCCCCTGAAATAATAGTTTTCTATCTAAGTGTTCATCCTTTTCATCCTTCTGTCAATTTTGTTATTATGTACTCATTTTATAATGCCCGTTAACCCACTAAGTTGCCCTCAGATATATTTATCTGAGTATGTGACCAACAGAACTAAAGATGTGCATGGGCAAAAAGGACGTGAATGCAGAACAAAGAGTGTGTGGGTTCAGTGTCTGTGACTGAGCAGGACCCAAACACCAATAAATGCAATTGAAGGACTTTCCCTGCCACAGCCTGACCTGATGCCTGCTCAGGAGAGTTAGAGTCCCCTAGTGGTGACACTCCTGCATGGAAAGGAGCAACTGGAAGTGCCAAAAAATATTCACCAGAGGGCAGGGGTGCCCAGCACCGAACTGTGTGGCACATATTTTCAATTCCACTTTAATGGTTGCATGATGTTGCCAGCTCAAACTTATCCCTAGATATTTAGATTCCAGTAATGTGCAAAACCAAGCGACAGAAGGCAGAAGAAAGTGAAAAAGGAATTAATCTTCTCTAGTTTTTCCCTCCAGACTGTACACTTAATAGGTAGAAGTACCTAAAACACAAAGATTCCACTTCAGCACATGAATTTGATTTGCAGCCTGAAGTGTCCTTTCAAATATCAAGTAGGGTTACATAAACAGATACCTGCAAACAGAAATATGATTTTGTCCTTAGAACACTTTTCTGAGAATAGGTATCAGGTTCACACATTAAGACCTGCTGTGTGTGTCAGGGATACACTCAGGGAATATGTGAGTTAAAGGCAGAACATGTCTTCTCCCCTTACTAAAGTTCTACCTTGTCTGCTCATGGGGAAAATCCTTCCATTTTGACCTCTCCTCTTCTTAATTAAAAAGTAGAATAAATCCCAAAATCTGATATTATTACACTATCTCTATTCAACAAATTTATTCTTTTAAATTAAAGCTGATCACCTGCTTTGAGATAGCCTAATCCTGTGGCATTGTGTGCATTCATTACATTCATCCAAAGACAGTGAGACTATGAGCAAACACAAAACACTGGACTCCCAGTGGACATCAAATACTCCTACTCTGTAAGTCACAATGACTTTTGTGCCTACAATTCTTTAACTTCAGCACCCTCTGTACAGAGACCAAAAGTTACCTATGTTTTCTCCAAAACATTAATTTCTCATATTAAACTATGTGAAATTAATATACTGACTTATGCTAGCTGCTGTGTTCCTTCAGCAAGTCCAACACTCCTTTTCTCTTGAAGCTTTTGTCTGCTCTCCTGAGCAAGAGCACAGAACACACTTTCCTTTGAAATGGAAAAGTAGGAAATGTTGTAAGGGCAAGAACAAAGGTTAATTCTCATGCTGACTCCTCTCTGTTCTGGCAGCACAGGAATCAGAAGCTTTCAGTTAAAGCTCTGAAATGAGAAGCTCAATGACTGCCTTCAAAAAGTTAAGTTTTCAAAACAGAGCATTGAAAACTGATATCACGAGCTGAAGGTGATTAATCATGTATCTCAAGGTGTAACAATGCCTCAAACCATTCCCTTTAACATGAAACTATTTCATGTTAATAGTGTTCATGTTTCGGGTTTATAGTGAAAACATAATTTCAGCTCTGCTGGTACAAACAGAAGATTCTGTAAGAGCAGATCTTTTAGCAGTTATACATACTTAGAAAATGAAAGCTTTTAGTCCTTTGGGCAGCTGGTCACCAAGAGCAAATGAGGTGGAACACCACTAGGAGTGTCACAGCTGCTGGTGACTCTGCAGCCTGGGCTGACTCTGCTGTTCCCTTCACAGTGCATGCAAACCAGGGGAAAGCTCTATTCTGTGAATATTTTATTGATTAGTTATAATGTCTCTGTAGGCTACAAATGACAGACCAGAAAAAAGGGTGTTACTTTACTATGCTATTAATACTTGCATGTGGTAATAACAAAGCAAACCCATGATGCAATGGAAAGAAAAGCCACCTATCATATTTAAAGTGTCACATAGCTTCTGAATGGTTGTAATTAATGTTTCTAAGGAAATTACTTCATTAATAGGAATTTCTATTAATATTAATACATGCTAATAGAGGCAATGGATATAATTCTCCATGTAAAGATTCTGATTTACTTGCAGTCATAGATGTAGCCTCAGTCCAAAAACTCTGCATGCCAGGAATAAGTTTTGAGCTCCTGAATTTCTGTCCTGGAAACATTACATGGAAATGTAAGATGTACACAGTGTATACCACATGATGGGTTGAAAGGCTGAGGATCAGGTCTCTCAATAAATCTGAAGCTAATGATTAACAGCAGACATATTTACTCTGCCAGGGTAGAGCTGCTAGTTGATTACAATCAGCTTTTATAAATACTGATAGCATGCAAAGAGACAGCTGTCTGTTGCAAGTAATTTACAGCTCAGTCATGTATTGTAAAGTTAACTGCCTTACAAAGACACAATGCAGACTCTATTCCTCATGTTATTGTTTGACTTTCTTTATGCAAAACCTTTCCTAAAAAACAACATAAGAAAAAAGCCCCCCCAAAAAAAGAAACAAAACACAGGCCGGGTGAGAACTCTGAAAGAGGTGAATTGGTTTCAAATTAGGAGCAAATGCTCAGCTCTACAACCAGGTTTGTGTATGATGGCCCAGGGGTCAGCATTTTGAAATTGAGAGGCTCTAAACAGGCTTAGACATTTGCTTGCACAGAGCTAAGCCTGAAACTCAGGGATCTCAAAATACACCTTTGCAATCTCAGATAATTGTGCAGTCTCACATCAAGCAGAGTTTACAGTTCTGGACAACAGAAGTAAGACAGGTCAGTGTACCTGCACGCAGTTTATGTGTTCTGGAACACTACAAAAGCCTCATTTGCATTGCTTTAAATTAAGGGAAGAGGTCATAAGAATTAATGAAAGCTTTAAAAGTTGACACAGTGGGTGTTTTTCATCTGGAAATGTAATGCTTATATACATGTATGTAATATATACTTTCACAGACATCCTCTGTTATAGTAGCTTAGACTCTCATAATTTATCACAACACTTCCACTGGAAATTGAAATATTATAGTATAATAATACTTTAAAATATTATATTTACATGTGCATAATTTTACATATATTAAAGAACACACAAATATACACATATAAATATGTATTTAAGAACACAAAAGTCTATAATGGAGAAAGAGACTGCAGAGCATCCCAGACACACTTTTCCTGACTGCAGCTTTCTGCACTCAGACCCCTACTGATCTAAAAATCCAAAGACATGGCAAGCAGAAGTGTTACAGTTCCTGGATTATTCCAACAACAAAATAAATTCTATGTAATTTATGTTCTATAAAGTGTAAACATACTGTACTTTTCATCATTTACTCTTAGCTTTTGTGGTTTTGATGTGTTTGCTCACAGTTAATATGGTACCAGTATATGGATTTATTTATTTCTGAGGTAAGACTGAGAAAAAGAAGATAGTTTCAGCTAAGAGTTTAAAATGCAGACATTTAAATACAGTTTATTATAGTTGACAGTGTAAACATAATATTTTAGCTGGAAGAAGGATTAGAAATACATTTCATGTGAACTTTTAAATGCATCATGTCCTCAGAACAAATCCCATCTTTCCCTACCTGCTTTAATGAATTTCTTGCATTAAATATTTAGGTAGTGAATTTTTTCAGGTTGTAAGCTCCAAGGAAATAAGTAATTTATCAATTTAGAACAAGTACAGGAAAGACCAAACGGAGGTCAGGTCTTAGTTTTGATTCCAGCTGTTAGCCAGGCCGAGAGGGAGGTGCAAGTGCTGCATGTCTGGATGGATGTGGGAGTTTGAAGCACATCAGTGACCAAATCCAGCCAAACTCCAGCACCTTGGGCTTCACTTTGGCAAGCAGGTGCTGCAGCCTTTGACAGGCCTATGTAGCACAGGTAAACCTGAGCTGTGCCATACACACAGGGAGACAGCCAGCCACTCTGAACATGAACCAGATGTGGTTCTGAGAAACGCCTTTTTGAATTACTAGCATAAACAATTTATTATTTCTGAAATACATGCAAGCACTTGAAGGTGTTGGGACATAGTGTGTAGAAGCTGTCAGCATGAGAAAATCCCTCTCTGCTCCTCAGACAGACACCTCAGTGACTCTCTGCTTGCTTAGTATGGAAAGCAATCATCTTCTACCTAACAGCAATTTCCAATTCCAATTATTGTCAATTATTAATTTTACTTCTGCACTTGAATTGGGGAGGAGAGGGTGTTGAGAATATAGAGACATTACTATTGGAAAGGTTAAACCTGGGAAGTATGCAGACTTCCTACAAGGTGCACAAGGCTGTAATTGGGTCACAAGATCATGGAAAACCTAAAAAAATTGGACTATTCTGCATTAGCTATTCCAGAAAAACTCCCCATATTGACTAACTATTCAGTAGTGCTTGCTTGCTCTTCTGTATCTGACCTATTTATTCTTGAAACCTGGTCAATTTATCTATATAGACAGAGTTCAATAAATTCTACTTTTACCATTAAGCTTGGATTTGGAAAATATCTGCCTATGACTTAACAGTAAGTCTTTGCTTAAATCTCATTAATTTTGAAATTGATCTTACCATCACCATCCTACTAGTGACATCAGTAAGTGAGCGCAATAATAACAAATATCATCTTTGTGATTTTCACTTTTACACTGTTTGGTCACTTGAAAATGCAAACATTAGCCTCAGTAGTGTGAAAGACCTGATATAAGGCCTGGGTTTGAATGAGCATGGGTGAAAGTGCCCTGAAAATGTCCCTCCCACTCCTGTGAGTTTGGCTGCCTGTGAGGAAACACTGTGAGGAAAAAGCTTGATATGCAACTTACCAATTGCATTTGGTTACAGTACCCCCACTCAAACAAGGGAAGTCCCAAAACGGGATTCTTGCCATAGTAATTGTTCACCAAACCAAGTAAAGGTTTTAAAATCCCAGTCTTCCCTGCCATTTTTGGTTCTATTGGCACTTCTTAAGCATATTAGCCCTTCAGGGCTTCAAGGAGCTATTTTCATTAGTGTTTACAAACCACTAAACACACCAGTGGCACAGTATCAGGGGTAAGTAATAATAGTATCTCTTCCACAAACAAGGCACAACAGAACACTTGCGCCCTGAAACATTCCCGGGTGGAGTATCTCTTATGAAAGAATTTCTTTATTAATGCTTTGTGTTCAGGGAGGGAGCTCCACTGGAACAACAATATACCCAAGTAATGCTGTCCTGGTATCCTGTCTGCTCTCCTCACCCATGCAGCTCATGTATTTTGGAGCCCATTTGAAAAATTCTTTGTAATTATGAGGAGTTGAGCCCCAAATCTAGATCTCTAACACCCAAGAAGTTATTCTTGGTCTCCAAGAATAGGTAAAAAGGTAAAAAGGACTACTTTTGTGAATATGACAAAATAAAGCCTGCAATGGCAGACTCCTCAAACTGCAAGCTAGAAAATATATTGAAACACCAAGTATGAGTAAGCTCCAATACATACAAAAGTGAGTATGTCTGCACTTCTGCAATGAACTTCTCTTCCAAGAGAAGAAGGTGAAAAATTTTTTAAGAAATTTGAGAAAATAAAATCTATTTTTATTTATTTTTATTTCACCAGGATTTTATTCCCACCTTCAATTGCCAAACCCTTGAGAGCAAATGGAATTACTTGGAACAAACAAACTCAGTAAATGATCTGCCATGAGGCAGTAAGAACAGCTGTGTGCCTGTAACAAGTAACTATGCCCAAATGATTTATTGTAAAGACTGTCTAGAACACTCTAAGGAGGAGATTCATCTTTCCCACGACACTCAAATGTTGTTAATGGGTCAGCAAGAGTGGAGCACTGAGTGGTGCTGACTGTACCTCCCAATTAATTTTATATGCTTTTCATCTTCAAATTTGAGGGTAAATTGGAATAAACCTTTGTTTTGCTGCCGTCTATTCTCATCGTCATCTGCAAAATAAATCTATTAATTCCCCTCCCCCCCAAAAGCATAAACCAACCTGGAAAAGAGCAAAAAAACTTAAACCAGATATAATGAGTGCTCTCCTCTCCCAAAAGCTCCATTTCCCTTTCCTCTTTTTTTCAGTTCCTATTCATAGACAGTGGCTGATGTGCTAGATATGTTCTAGAGCTGGCAACTAATTTTTTGCCATTCTTCCTGCTGCAAAAAAAAAAAAATCCTTAAATAATACATGCATAATTAGTTCTCAAAACATGATTTGGAAAGTAAATTGCTGTTAAGGAAGGTAAGTTCATTTCCCCATTCTGTGGCTCAGTCTCTCAGTTGTTTCAATATCTCATTTGAAAATGAAGATAACAGTATTTCCCTTTTTCTCAAGGATTAATAAACAAAAACAGCACAAGACAATTGCATGCAGTCATAATTAGAGCATTATATAAAGCAGCCAAGCCTCCTAAATAAAATTATTAAAGAGTACAGAGCTTTTGTGCACTTTTACATGCATTTTTTATTTTTCTGTAGCTCTTCTACTCTATCTTCCACCTGCTCATTTTTTGGACAACCTGCAGCTGTACCAGCTACCCGTTCCCATGCCACATCCCCTACCTGCTGCCTCTTTTAAGTAGCTGTCTCCATGTCTCCTGGTTCTTCTCATCTCAGGTGCTTTCTCTGGGCCTTGATGCAGTTCCAGGGGTGGAGGTGCATCTCAACACCCAGTGCTCAGACACTGTGAGACATCAGAGACCTAAAGCTGGCTGGAATGACACCTGCTTGGGCACTGTCTGCCTCTCCACACTCCACAGAGGGAGGAGCTGCCTTGGAGATAAAAGTCATTAGCTCCACCTCTGTATCCCAGAGCTTCATGCCCCAACGCTGCTGAGACTTCCTACAGGGACTGCCATTCCTCTGCTACTGCCAGGCTCTGAGGAGCTGTCCTGAAGAGGTGGGAGGCAGTCAGCCTCTCTTCACCCTGCCAATTTGCTTCATCAGTAAAGGGGAGAAGAGAGAAGCACCTACAGGTTTGTTTAGCCTTTGGGAGCTACCTGTGCAAATATTAGCTGTCACTTCTTTTTTTCATTGCTGTCCCCAGCTGCTGCAGAGCAAAGCTTAAGAAGAGCTGGGTGCATCCTGATGTCTTGAAACTATAAGTCAAATAGTATCTGGAATGTTTTTATGATTTTCAGGCCTATTTCATTACATACAGAAAGTTAATCTGTGGTATTAACAACTGTGCAAGCATTCATTGTGTTCTTATGGAAACTGAATTTTTGGGGAGCCATCTGAACATGACACTGCACTGTGAACATGCTGTATTCCTCTCTATCTTCCCCTGGGCATCTAATTGTAACTGAAATATTTGTAACCCCCTTCCACATCTTCCAAGCATCTGTCAAATCATTAGTTTCATTAACCAGGCTTATTAAATAGCATTTCACAACTCTGAGTTCAACTTCTGCCTTAATACTGCAGATGTTATTATGGAACAATGCATGTATATTGATATAAAAATCCATAAAAATTCCATCTCTCTTTTATGCTAACACTTATGATGAATGAAACTGGATTGGATGAGTAAGGAATTCTGAAGGCAAGTGTTACTCAAGTCCAAAACTAATGCGTATTTTTTCTTTTGCAGTATCAAATATGTGATTAATGAGTTTCTGAAGTATTTTTGGTGTATATGGCCGTGAGCAGCCATATGAGTTATACCAAAGCTGACTGTTGCTGCTTCTCTGACCTTGCTCCCAGGAGAAGGAAGCAGGTACAGCTGGTTTGTGGTGGCTGCTCAGAGGTACTGCTGATAGGAGCCACGAGAGGGCACTGGGAGGAGAGCACAGGCCAAAAAACGCAGTTCTGGGAACCAGCAAGCCAGGACACAGCAAGAGCTCTGCTCCCTGCTCATAGCAAGAATAAATTAAGGTCCAACAGGATGCACAGTTCATTTCTGTATAAAAGCGAAAGCTACACTGAGAGGTGTCCCAGGCCAGGCTTAGAGGTCTGAAGGCTGCCAAGGGAGCCAAGAAAGGGCCAATGGTACCCAGAGAATGTGCTGGGGCATCAGGAGCAACAGGATGCACCAAGCAGAGCTGGGAACTACACATATGTGCACAACTGACAACCTAACTCACACATTCCTGCTCTACGCAAAGGCTACAAAGAGAAAGGGAGATAAGAGAGGCTGTATAAAGCAATCTTTCCCCAGAAAACATCCCCATTCTGCACTTCATTTCACAAAGGCATGGGCTGACTGGATGAAGAGAGATCCAGTTCTACCCAGCGTAGGTAAGTAACAAGAAAAGAGAAAAAATGTATTTGTCAGGAAAAAATCGCAAACTCAACACATTTGAGGAAGTCACAATAAACCACAGAGAACGCCAGAATTAATCTTCTGGTTTTACTTCTTATTTCATCTTTCAAAATTAACTGGTGCTAACTTTTTGCAATATAACAAATGCGGCTTGTTCCTGCTTTTTTGGATTCTAGAGTTGTATCTGGGAATGAATTTCAATTTCTCATTGATCTTTTAAGAGACTGGCAGACAGCTATGTGCTTGCTTGTGTGACATCAAACAGTATGGACAGGATCAGCGCAGTCATTAGAACCTCACTTTGGTCTGTCAGCAAATGCTTCATTCCCTCTGTCAATCCAGTCTAGACTGGGCTATACAGGAACATGCTATATTGTAAATACAGATGGTCACTGAAAACACGTTACCAATTTGTTACTGACCACTGGTGGTTATTGATTTGCTCCCTGGCCCTGCCCAGCACCATCTAGCTCTTTCCAAAACCATGCTCAAGAGCATTTTGAAGGGCAACTCACTTCACTAACTTTGTGCAAAAAGAGTAGTCCTAATGAAATTGTTCCTTCCATTCCACAGTGTCTCCTAAATGCCCTGTTTGATTGACAGCATCAATCAAATAGCTTCAAATTCACACTCCAAAAATATCCCAGGAGCGAGCAGTCACAGTTCTCAGGCACTCTTTTAAAACTTTTAAACCGAAAAAAATGACTATGAAGTTAATGATCAAAATAAAAGTAATAAGAATCACAAGGAGGCAGGCATATGGGACAAAGGGGAACAAATGCAATTTTGCTTAGAGCCTCTGAAGCTCACTGTGGTCATATAGGAAGGGCAAGATTTGGCCCTTCAGGGTGATCACTGTTATTACTTTGATTATAGTAGCACAGGGCAACACCACACAGACTGGAACCTGTCTGCTCCTGATGGGAGTCTTCTGGCCTGAAGAGCTTACAGTATAAATAAGACCAGGTAGACAAGTGGAGTGAGAAAGAAAGTACTTTTATTGGGTCCAGGAGAGATTAGGAAACTTGCCCAAGGACACATACCTCTGACAGATCCAGGGTTTAACCTAGATTTTCAGTATGGCTCCTTGGTCATAAATGCTTCACCTACCTTCTGCTCAACTTGTGAATGCCTCTTCAGCTGAAACTGACTACATTTTAAATTAAACTTAAACAGACTACATCTCAGTAATGCATCACCAGAACCATCCTGTTAGACCATGTTTATTTTGACAGCTTTCATATAGAGAACATTTTCTATTGACAGAATCCTAAGTGCATAGACAAAGAAACAAATACAAATTTGGGGGCAGCTGAAAGCCTTGAGCTCAAGAGCAGGCTACTGCTTCATAAGGCTCTCTACAGCATTGGAAGTCTCAATGAATTTGCTTCAGCTTTAGTCCCAAAAACTTTAGAGTTAAAACTTACAGCTCTCCAGCTATGTAATTCCCTATATCCAGCAAAATATTTCACCTTTTTGGGAGGGTAATAATAAGACACATGGAAAAGAAATTAATCAGAATAAGAAAAGTAATACCAAATTATGGAAGAAATAAACTGCCAAACTTAACATAGTCTAGGTTCACATGCCACAGAAAACCAATACAAGTTTTAGATGTAAGTCATTGTTGACACAAAATATTTAACCATGCTCATCATAAAATCCACTTTACTGAAATAAAAAATACACAGTACAAAAATTCACTTGACGCAAACGTTACTCATTAACATTCCCTCTATATCTTACATGAAAGCATTACTTGTGAGAAGTGCCCACTTGCGAATCTGAGAGGACACTGCCTCTCACTTCACAATGTGCCAAAAGTCATACCTGCAGGGAGAAATTATAACCTTTAATAAGAAACGGCTCATTTTCCAGCCTGATTTCTATTAATTCCTCACCTTTGCTTTCACTATCAACACAAAGAGCTTTGATGATTGCACAAAGGGGAAATACTAACTAGAAGCAAGGTCGAAGTGTCCTGTATCTTGATAAGGCAGAGAGAATTCAATTAAACACTTTGAAGAGTCTTGTGAGCTACTTTTTAGGCAGGTGGGCGCCTGGCATTGTTTCCAAAAGCTGCCAGCATCGAATCAAAAGCCGCAGAACTGCCGCGTTTCCCTGCAAGGTCCGGCACAACCTCCCCGTCGCCGTGGTCTCCCGGGTACCGGCGTTGAGCCCACACCCCTGCCAGCGGCACGGCGAAGCACAGAAGCGGCCTCCTCCTCCTCCTCCCGGGGAAGGAGAGGTGCCACGGGGAGCCGCAGCCGTGACTCAGAGCCGTCTCTGTCACAACACGCATTTCCCAAACGTCCCGATGCTCCAGGTGCCCGGCCGGGCGGCACCGGCGGCAGCCAGCGCTGGCGGGAGGCACTGGCGCTCCCCGATGTCCCACCAGCACCGCGGGAGCTCAGCTCTCCGTGCCCCGGCATCCCCGCAGGAGCTCGGCTCTCCGTGCCCCGGGACCGCCGGGAGCTCGGCTCTCCGTGCCCCGGCAGCCCCGCAGGAGCTCGGCTCTCCGTGCCCCGCAGCCCCGCAGGAGCTCAGCTCTCCGTGCCCCGCAGCCCCGGGCGGCGCAGACCCTTCCCCGCGGGGCGCCTTTCCCGCTCTCCATCCCCTTTCCAGCTTTCCCCGTCGGGACGAACGTCCCCCCGCGCTGCCGGGCTGGGGCCGTGCGCCCCCCGCGAACCCCGTTCCGCGCTCTCCGCCCCCGCGATGCGCACCGACAGGACGGCGGTGAAAGCCGGTACCTGACTCTGTCCTTCTCCGCCCGCCGGAGCTCCGCGTCCCTCTGCAGCACCTGGAAAATCGCCCTGGCTTCCTCCTCGTTGAGAAAGCTGAGATCTGGCCCCTGGGGCGCTGCGGTCATGGCTCGGCTCAGCGGCGGGCGGGCAGCGCCGAGCCCCGCGCAGCGCGCAGCCCCAGCGGCATGGCCGAGCGCCGCCGCTCCGCGGACGCGCCGGGCCCGGACGGCGACAGCGGAGCGGCCACCGCTCGGAACCGCCCCGGCGCGGGCAGGGCAGCTCCCTCCGGAGCCACCGCAGCGCAGCCCGCCGGGGCGGGGCAGGGCAGGGCAGGGCAGGGAGGAGCGGGGAGGCGGCACCGCCGGCGGGCCGGAGCCAGAGCCGGATCCAGAGTCGGTGTTGGTGTTGGTGAGGGGCCGCTCGCCCGTGCTCGTGTCCCGCCGGCGGCGGCCCCGGCTCACCCGGGTGATGCGCCGAGCGCTCGGCGCGGTGTTCGCTTTGGCGCTGCCCGCGGAGCACACGCCCGCACGGGGAGGCCGATGCGGTTTCTCCGCGGTTCCCGCCGGGCCAGCCCCGCCGCGTCTCTGCCCGGTTCCCCGCGCACCCAGTGCGCCCCGCCGCTCCGCCCGGGCGCTGCCCGGGCCCCGGCAGCCCCTCCGCGTCCCGCCGCTGCAGGAGGAGTGACGGAGCTTGGCGGAGTGGATGCAGAACGGCAACTTTCCCAAGAGGGAGCAGCGGGACAGCGTTTCTTATTTACTCTCCTTTAAAGTTTTCCTGAAGAAACAGTAGAGAGCTATTCTTGTTCTTGACCTGGGAGTTACAATCACATCTCGGAAGTAATTTCATCCTGATTCCATTCTAACAGCTCTAATGCACCTCCACTCAGTGTTGGTGGGAGCACCACAAATTGTGTCTCTCCAATGTGTCTGACTAGTTTGCTGTATTAGTTGAAAACTTTGTAAAAGGTCCTTTGAAATTTTTCCATTGAAAAAGAACTTTATTCAGGGCTGAACTGCAGATGGAGAAGGAAAATTATGCTGAATTATTTCAGGCCCCACAGGGATCTCAGGGAGCAGCTTCTGCTTCTATCTGGGACTTTAAACCAAAACTTAACATGCACTTTAATGTCTCTAACTGTGCCTTTTAAAATTAATGTGCTTCTGCAATAAATAATCTTTTAACAACTATTAGCTACTTCGCTCATTTTAAAAAATAACCCAACCATGTTGGTGCCTAGAGCTGAGAGAGTTGGGGCTCTTCAGCCTGGAAAAGAAGATTTGTTGGGGAGACTTTGTAACAACCTTTCAATATATGAAGGGGCCTACAGGGAAGCCAGAGAGAGGAGACTCTTCTTTAAGAACTGTAGTGGTAGGACAAAGAGTAATGGGTACAAACCGAAAGAGGTGAAATTTAGTTATCAGGAAGAATATTTTTTTTACTGTGAAAGTGGTGAGGTACTGGAACAGGTTGCTTAAGGTGGTCGTGGATGCCCCAGTCCTGGCAATGTTCAAGGCCAGGTTGGACAAGGCTTTGAGCAACCTCATCTAGTGGGAGGTCTTGCCTATGGCTGGGGGTTGGGACTAGATGATCTTTAAGGCCCCTTCCAAAGCTTTAATATTCTTTGATTCTATGAAAGAAAACACAATTTTTGTTATGGCAAAGCGATCAGTGGAGAAAGGCAGGGCAGTGTGCAGCAGGAGCTGGCCTGTGATGCACACAGCCCCCTTCCCACCCTGCAGCAGGCTGCCATGGGGCTGCAGGAGAATGTTTCCCCACTAGGGAGTTGAGTGGTGCAAGTGGAAATAAGGGCCTTAGAGCAGGAATAATAGGTTCTAGGAAGTGCCTTGTTTTGGCAGAACTTCTGGCAACATTTGTCTGACCCAAAGAGAAACTTACCTGATTCCTGGTAACCAAACAGCAGAAGCAAGGCTGTGAGAGAATTGATGAAAATGTAAAAAAGTGAACTATGAAGAATTATGATGTGGAGAAGGTGTGTCTCCAACAGAGAAAAGGCAGTGAGTTTTTAGTAGTGTGTTGGAGATGCTTCTGGGTAAAGTCCAAGCATTTCTAAGTTGTTTCTAAAGGTGCAAGAGCCACAGCTGTCCCTGGTGCACTATGAACCTCCCTCTAAGAGTAAATGTCCTGTCCTTCCCTTTCTGTTGCATTGAGCATAACATTGAGCATAACGTGCTGCTTTCACCAGCAGAAGCTGAGTGTATGGAGTTCTCCCAGGCAGTGAATTAGACATCACTCTCCCTTTCTGACTGGCACCTGAGGATATGGGAAACAATTGCTCACTGTGCTTCTGCTTCATGCTGGATCTGCTCCCAGAGCTGGGGCAGAGCATGGTAACATTTTTTTCCTGTACATCCATTGCAATGAAGCTCATCAATGCCCACACTTGCTTTAAAAACAACTTTTCATCTTACTGGTAAGTTGTGGTCTTTTAACTTCTTGTGCAAACTTAGGAGATGTCCCTGCTCCTTGCAGGGACTAGGATGACCTTTAAAAGTCCCTTCCAAACCAAACCATTCCATGATTCTATGGTGAAAAAGAAATGCATACATACAGAATTCACAGGAAGGCTGTGCCTTTTCTTACGGTTTTGCAAAGGAAATTATGTATTACAGTTCTTAAAAACAGAGAGTGACATTTTCCCACAAATTTGATGACTATAATTATATCTATCCTGCATGTAAGTCAAAAATGGACTTATATTTCTAAGTTTCTGTCATTCTTTTTCTTCATTTCAAGAAATCGGATTAATTGGTGCATTTTTCTTCCCATTATTAAAATATTTGTTGCCATATTTTTAGTGCACAGAGACAGGATGTTCGTTTAATGTATAAGCAATGTATAGTTCTCAGGTGATAAGAAAAATGGTCTTTGTCATGTGCAAAGCAATGGAATTGTTTAGAAGAGTGACAAGTAGAAACACTAATGGCTTTAGAAGGATGCTGCAAGACTTCACAGTGATAATTATTTCAATGGCTTTTGTCCAGAATATTTAGAGATTTGGGCATAGCCATTTGTATAATAAGAAGACCTTCATTTTACACAGCATCTTTGGTATGTCACATAAGCATTACAAAACGTGTATAGGACCAGGACTAGAAACAGCTCCTATCTACAGAGTCTTTTACCAGAAATTTATTTTGTGACAAATAACCACTTTTCCAAATGTCTTTTCATTACTCCATCTCACAGTTTATGTCTTCTCCATATATGGGTCATGATGGCAAGAAAACACTGCCTGTATTCCAATATTTAGAGTCCTTATGTGCTTTAATTGTGCTACACTTTAGATAAGGTGTAAAGCACCTTATGTGCTTTAATTTCTGCTCCATAGACCTAAGATAAGATACATGCCTTTAATTTTTTCCATGTTTTTTTAGCTAACAGTTGTTCCAGGAAAATACAGAAGTGTTTCTTGTAAATAAGTAGTGTTTTCCGGTTTAAAAACCTGAAACAGAGGGCCAAAATAGCATGTGAGAGGCTGGAGACGTGAGACATCATTAGTAATGTTAATTGCCAATGCCACTAAAGAGGATGCTGACACACATACCTTAATTATAGGGCAGATTCTTCAAAAATTGCGTTTCACAAATACTGCTGTACTAATGGGTGTTGCTAACTCCACTTATTCTCAGTGGAGGAATTGAAGGTGTAGGGTTCTGGAAAGCCAGAAGCTTTGATTCCAGCAGTTGGTCTGTACCTAGGCAATGGAGAGGAATGTGCAGAAGGGTTGGTCAAATCTTGTAGCAACTGGCCTTGAGGCTTGTATCAGCCTCGAGGCTTGAAAGAACTGTAAGGTCTTGTCTGTTCCTGTTGCACTAATTACTATCTAAATTGTCAGCCAGATTAAGGAAGGCTGGTTTAATTAACTCCCTGCATTAAGTGAGAATGGCTTCATGACAAGGTAAAGAATAAATATGAAGCGTCTTCCATTTAAAATGTACTAAATCTGCTTATTGTTTTTGAAATAAATCTTTCTAACACTAGGCTAGGAAAAATACTTGGGTCATGCTACTTGTAAGGACAGAAGCAGTGCCTCTCCTCTGTTTAACAAGCCCATTGTTTATACCTCCGTTTATTCTAATAGGCATTATTTATTGATGTGTGTTAACATCTGGAGATCCATCTGAGTTTCAGGGGATGTGGATGCTTGCAGTGTATGGTTCCCACTGCAAAGGTCAGCATCTCCACTGAGCAGTGGGTGTCCTCCAGGATCTTTCACTGGGCCCTCAACTCCCACTTTAAAAGAGCTTGGGATTTTCATTGAGGCATTTCAGCTGTGAAGTGGCGCACTTTGAAGATTGCCTGGACATCACCATCCAAACGCTGTTTGTGTTTTTGTAGCTGTTTGTGTGCTGCACAGCCTCTTGTGAGGCAAGGAGGGAGCCAAGACCAGGCTGAGCAGGCTGTGGGGCACAGACCATCACTGACCACCCTGTAAATGCCACAGCAGCAGATCTGCTCTCACAGGGACAGCCAGTCCTCAGGGTACACTGGGTTCCCAAGTCACATCTTGCAGCCTGTGTGGCTGCAGACTGCTCCTTTTCACAATCTCCTCAAGCACTTCCTCATGCTGAGTCTATCATTCACCTGCTTCTTTTTTCCTCCCCATCCCTGGAGTGTGGGCTGCTCCCTTCCCCCACTTTTAGACTGCTCTGCCCACACAGCACATCTCACCTTACAAGTACTGCTTGCTGCTGCTGCCTCTTGCTCCAAGGCCTTCCTACCCCCATACATTGCCAATAGGGACTCCTCAGTTTGTTTCCTGGGCAGGGTTGTTTCTGCTGAAATAGACTTGTTGATCCCTTGGAATGACATAAGGGCATCACAGCAAAATATGATCTGGTTTTTGCCTACCAGAAGAAAGGTAAGAGCAGTGTCTCAAAAGCATATTAGCATTGCACAGCACAAGGAAAGGTGGTCATGAGAGAGATCTCTGAAATGGTGGCTGCAGTCTGACCCTGGCACTTGGTGACACTACCCTCTGTGTATTTGGTGTTGCTTTGGAAAAGGAATCCATGACACCCCTTTGTTTTGCTTTTTCCTTGTGTCTGTCTGTTCTCCTTCCTTATTTTTAGAACTCAGTTAATCACTAATTTCATTTGTAATACTTGTTGGGGCTGCACTTTCTCTGGACTGGAGAGAAGAGAATATTGTGAGTAGGATCCCTCACAGGGCAAGACTGATTGGGCTTGTAGGGTGTTGCTGCAGAGGGCTGTGGCCCAGAGAGGCAGATGAAGCAGATTGCTACATTTACAGCTCTGGAGTATAAAACCACTGCTTGGAATGGGAGGGTGAACATATTTGGTTGAAATTATGCAGGGTTTCTGCTTTATTATATGTCTGATGTCTTGACTGTCAGAGCCATAGGTTGGCTAGCACTGCATATAACATCTGCTCTCTTGGCAGAAACTAGGTAACCTTCTCTTCCTCCTTAACTCATATGTGCATAAACATAATCACCAGAGGCCAATACCTGGGACACAGCAGAATTATACATTTAATATATTTAGGTCATATGCCAGTGCATACAACCTATTAAGACAGGCTTGAGTAAAGGTACAAAGAACCAGGCATGACTAAACAATAAGGAAGAGATGTCATCAGAAGCAAGAAGACAACCTACAACACTGTAGTCATATCCAAATGAGTAAAATAGAAAAATTCATAAATCCTGGCTGATAACTTATTAAAAAAAGGAAAAAAAAAAATAGCTGGGAGGAACAACTTGCTGAAGATCTCTAAACAGGGACTAAGCCCTTCTTCAGCACCTCAAAAAGCTCATCAGGGAGTCTATTAAGACTGATCAATGACTGCTATATAGAAAAAGCACTATGGAAGACTCAGTATGACTTCTAAAAACAAAACTCCTACAGCACTCCTGACAGTGCTCTCTTTGAAGGATGGCAGCAAATATTTGGACAAAGCCAAATTGATGTAATCTGTTTGCACTTTTGAAGACATTTCATAGTACCATCATCAACAGCTTCCAAGGAAACTTAGTAATTTATGAGATTAAATAAAAAGTTGTTTTATGGGTCAATAACAGGTTACAACTAGGGAAATAGAGGGTAAGAGGGCAGGTTACTTATTATAGTGGAAGGTCAGTGGTAACAACTGGTCACAACCACTGGTAACCACTGATTTTCTCAAAGGTCTGTGCACACTCTTAGGTGACCTGGAAAAGAAATGAGCAGTGAGGTGAGCAAGTTTGCTGGTATGGTGGGAAAGTTTGTGATATGAAGACATTCAGGGTAATAAGGACAAAGGCATACTGTGAGGGACCACAAGAGGCTTTTGTAAGACAGAATGACTAAGAAATGCAGTGGAAAAAAATCCTGGCTTCACATACAAGCAGCTTTCACCAGTAAGCAATGGAATCTGAGCTAACTATTACCATTTGGATCCAAGGTTTTTATGACATGCATAACTTGTGAAAACATCAGAAAAGGAACTCAAATATTGGAATTTATTAGAAAAGGAAAAAACTCCATAGTTTTCTTATGGCTTATATATGAATATGGAATGAGTATGGAAAATAGATTATATATTCCTATACCATATGAACATAGACTTCTCCATATATATTCTGATTATAAATTCATATATATTTTCCATGTAAATGAGGGAATTAGAATATAGAGTTCTATATATTCTATGTTTCTATGTGTTAAAGAAATAGTGGAAAAGAGTTTGGCATTTCTTCAAGTACAAGAATGAGGGGTCATCATCCAGTATGCTAGACCCATGCCTGCAACCAGGAATATGTGTTTCATGTGGCTGTGGTGGGCTTCTTGTCTTATATGAAGTTCCTGAGGATTCCTTTTCTTTTATGCCTTCTGGTCAGCTGTTGTGCCAATGTGATCATGCTGCCATGAGATTTTGTTGGAGTGGCTGTCCTCAAATAGTTTTTCAATATTTACTGCTGAAAGTTGTAACTTTAGGAGCCAACAGATCCCCTCTTGACACCAAACTGTTCCTCATCGTCACAGTCTTAAAAATTTTGCAGTTCACCAGCAGCAGCTAAAAGAGGAGTGTCAGAGTTGAAGCAGAGTGGTGTCAAGATATGAGGGCATACAGATGAGGCTGCTCTGTATGGTGGGACAGCTTTATAGGATAGGGAGTAGACCAATTCAAATGACCTGTGCATTTTTGCATCCAAACTTCTTTCAGGAGTTAAATTCAAACTCAAAACTTCTCTAGTTGTACCTTAATTTCTTATCAACCCAGCTTTCATGCTTATGCTAGATTCAGGTTTATGTGAACTAGAACATGAAAAACATAGGCAAGGCATGCAAATTCAAGTCAAATCTCATATGACAGTGAAGACATACATGTCCCTGTGCTTCCCTCTGCATGTGCTGTTACATAAAATCTAGCCCAAATCTGACTGCTGCATCTGGCCTGATTTTGGCTGGCATGGGTAGACAATTTTCTTCTTAGTAACTGGTGTCTTGTGCTTTGGATTTAGTATGATGGCATATTGATGTCTTCAGGCTTCTAAGTAGTGTTTCTACCAAGTCAAGGGCTTTTCAGCTTTTCAGCTTCTTGTGCCACGCCAGCAAGAAGGCTAGAGGGGCACAACAAGTTGGGAGGAGACAGAACCAGGGCAGCTGACCCTAAAGACCAAAGGGATATTCAATACCACATGACATCATGCTGTATATAAATTAGGACAAAAGTTGGCCAGGGGCTGCTCTTGGGAAATGGCTGGGCATCACTTGGCAAGTGGTGAGCAGCTGCATTATGTATCACTTGTTTTGTATATTCTAATTCCTGTTATTATGGTAATTAACACTATTATTATTTACTTCCTCTTCTGTCCCACTAAACTGTTTTTATCTTAACCCACAAGTTTTTTTACTTTTACTCTTCTGATTCTGTGCCTCGGGGAGTCAGCTTACTAGCTGGATGGGGTTAAAGAAGGACAGCATCATGCCAGCTATAGTCCCTGGAACTGCTATAGTTGTGTAGGGTGATATACTTGTTTTTCACAAAAAGCCCCCCAAACCCTAATATAATTTTAGAGCAGCCAGCATGGCTTTACCACAGATACCTGGCTGCCTTCAATGATGGCTGCTTTGGGGATGAAAAGCAAGTAACTGATATTGGCTATTTTGACTTTAGCAAGACTATCAAGACCATGTTTGGTTGTATCTTTGTAACCATGTTTGAGAGATATGGACAGGATGGATTGTCTGCAAGGTTGATGAAATAAATGATTGGACCATCAAGCTTGAAGAGTTCTGGTTAGTAGCTGAAAGTCTAACTGGAAGCCAGTTAGGAATGGTATTCTTCTGCATTAGATTGTGATCCTGGTGGTATTTAACTTCTTCACTAATGACCTGAGTGATGAAATGGAATGCATCCTCATTAAATGGTGGGGAAAAATGGCATGCTGGAAGGCAGGGCAGTTATTCAGGGGGATCTCAACAGGCTAGAGAAATAGCCTGACAGAAACTTCTTGATGTTCAAAAAGGTAAGTTAAAAAACCCAGCCAAACAAAAAAGCCAGTTAAAAAAAGGCACATAAAGTCTCATCCAAAGCTCTGTGACACAGTGCCACTGTACAGTTTAACAGGCCAGAACAGAATCTTTTGGAAAAGGACCTGGGGGTCACAGTGAACAACCCAAACATGAGCCAGCAATGTGCCCTTGCAGCAGCAAAGCCTAACTGCATGCTGGGCTGCATTATTAAGAGTGTAGCCAGCAGGCCAGGGAAAGTGATTTCCTTGGGAACTCAAGGGGCTGCATCTGGAATGTTGTGTCCAGTTTCTGACTCCTAAATACAAGAAACATCAGCATATGGGGACAAGTGCAGTAGAGAAGCATAAAGCTGACCAGAGAGCTGTAGTCTGTGACACATAAGTAGAGGTGAGGGAAATGGGTTTGTTCAGTCTGGATAAAAGGTTAAGAAAATTTACTTGTGTATAACTTTTTAGTGCATGGTTGAAGGTCTCCTTAGAGCTCCAAAACAAAAGGACAAGTAAAAATGGACATAAATTCCATGAAAAAATTCTAATTCAACATTATTTTAAAAAAGTATTTTATTTATTTGGGTTGAAAGCGACTTTAAAAGATCATTTGGTCCATCTCCCCCAGCCATGGGCAGGGACATTATTCAGTTGCTCAAAACCTCACCCTGCCTGACTGTGAACACTTCCAGTGATGGAACCATGGCTGATCCAACACTATAACAGGTTGTCTAGGAAAGCTGCAGATGTGTAAAACTGGGGAAAGCACTGAGCATCTACCATCAGAGTCAGCCCTGCTTTGAGAGGGGATTCAACCTGACAAGGTCCCAGAGTCCATCTAGATTACTTCATCCTTCTGTGATTCCAAGTGATTTATAGCATATAGGTCATATTTAACTCCTCAAAACAAAAATTATTGTGTACTGACTGCAAGATGTGAATGTAACCCATCATAAGGAAGTTTGTTTCATCATATATATCAGGTCATCTTTTACTAGAGACTAATAACCAGATTATCAGAGAGAATCACTACCAGCAACCTTGATTAGGGTCCTTAGAATTTAATGATTTCCAGTGCTGGGTGGAGAAGAAAGGTAATAAATTTTACAAAAATTATTAGTTTAATTTTCATTTAATTAAGAAAATTAAAATAAATTAATCACAATAAAAAGTATCACAATCTATAATGAAGTTGCATAACAGAAAATCTTAATTATAACTTTAGTAAAATTGTTTTTTAGCTAAAACTATATCATACTCAATTTAAAACACTGAAGCAAGTACAATTATTAATGTTCCAGAGAAAACTCTAGCTTTATTTACATGCTCTGTCTTGGAGAACAAGGTAGAGCAATAGGATGTAGCTAAATCAGAATGCCTCTGTGAATATACCAGGGGAAATTAATATAAATTGTGCCATGAAATGGGGGAGGGGAAGGAGTAGCCCATTCACATTCTTCTTTTAAATATCAGTTATTTTTGATGTTGGTCAGTTACAAATATAGCAGATCAGATGAATAAAGGGTACTATTGAGTAAAAAAATTTTACCCTTGCTTTGTGTACAGCAATTAAGTTCCATCTGAAACATCTGGTAAAATATACATTTGTGCTTCAGTTCCACTGCCTAGCTTATCCTCATCTACACACATTGATGATGAGTCTAAATACCTTCATCTACCAAAGAAAGTAATCATTTTACTAAATGTAAACACTTGTGCTGCAGACATCTCCCTTTAAATGAATTAGCCTAATTACTTTTGTTTTCAATGAAGAAGACCAAATGGTTATAGTACAAAATTTATCTCATTCTAAAGTAGACATTTAAATAGGTCAGATGAATCATGCCTTAAAAGAGGCTGTTTCTCTCCATTGAGTATACAGGGAGTCTGGCATGACTAGCTCCAAATTGTAAACTGTATACATCTAAAGTTAGGTGAGAGGAATCTCATCCCACCTGTTTGTGCACTTAATAAAAGAAGAATACCAATACAGTATAAAATTGAACAAACTGTCCCCAGGCTTTGAAACAAGTTGTTTTAATCTTGAAGCAATCTGGCTCTTAATTTAGGGTTTGGTTTTAACTCCCACTGAAGTCCATAGCTGTATGTTTTAAGGGGAATTTAATGAGTCTTGTCAATTACTGCTGTTCACTCTCTAATCAAGTATATTTAATTAAATTCAAGGAGAAATGAATACCCAATGCTTAATGAGAAACGATATTCTATAAATACAGGTTATATTTTGAACAGAATTTTTTTGTAAATTAGTTTTCTCCCCTTCCATCTTATAAATTAAATATGTAAGCAGTATAGATAAATCCTTAGTGATAACTGTCTTTAATAATTCTAATTCAAGTAGCATCAGGAAATACATATGTTTTTCCCTTCCATGGGATTATTAGCTCTTTAATTACTACGTGGAATATATTAAATAAAGTCCAGCAGGATGTTATCACTCTGTTTAAGTGACACCTCTGAAACTTGTTTTGCACTTGTCACTTTTGCAGAGCTCCTCAGTGCTGGACCCCAGATAACAATAGACTTATTGTACTATTTATAACACGGAGTGCAATGAAGTTGTAGCTGGAAAATCTGATAGAAACTTTTGGGCTGTACTATCAGAGATGGAAATAAATGGCTATCCAAATGAAACCATTGAAAATTTACTATGCAGCCAGGGTGTGGTTCCAGTCCTGGTCTTAATGTGGGGAAACAGTGGGCATGCATTACCTGACTGTGACTGTGACTGTGGCATTTAACATGGGGGCCTTTGCTGGGAGATGTGAAACCAGAAGATTTGTGTTCTCTTTTCTCCTTGATGAATTCATGCTAAATACCTAACTGGCTTCACAGTTCATAGATTTGATGTGCAAGTGGTACAGAGGAGGGCTTGAAGGAGGAGAGGGAGGGAGCTCTGTGAAAGGAAGGAACTAGCACCTGAGTGAGATTTACAAAACCCTGGAGTTAAATGCTACACATCTATTATCTAATTCAGTTTCTATTTCTACCTGCTTCTGAGTAACAGATGTTTGAGAAGACAGAACATTACCAGGAGCTGGATGAGGGAGAGAAGGCTGCCTTGCTTTGGCTCTTTGCTGAGAACTATGTGTTACACGTTCCCCAGACAACCCTTCTTTGGCAGCCCTTGATGCAAAGGCAAAAGAGGTCAGCTTGGAAGGATTTTAAACATATTAAAAACTGAAGTAGCAACTCTGCATATTAATACCAGGATTAAATTCAAAGAAATGGATCAGTACAGAGGGGCTGAAAGCAAAGGACTCACTCCAGTGCACCTGGCAGTGAATGAAGAGGATTTAAGTAGGTGAGGAAACAGAAGCAACTTCAGTACATTAGAAACAATGATACAAAATTGAATGCTTTTTCTTTTATCTAGCCTACCCTATTCTTGTGGTATGGGATTTTCTGCTAAACAAGCAGCTCTCCTGTAAACTAGCTCTGTTGTTCCATTCCCAGCTTTCATCCACTCAACATCCTGGCTACCTTTATTGTGGTCCCTAATCCAGCCACTTATGAATAGTTGGTCTGTACAAGCCTGTAAGGGAGAACTGTGTGCTCTGCAGAGCTCTTCAGTGGGGAGCACTGGAGATGATAGCCTGTAATGTTAGCAGGGTAACTTCAGCCCCTTTGGTACTCTCCTTCTGGGTAAATCTGTGCTTGAATTGTTCTAATTGTGTCAACCTGTATTTAAAATCATTTGGTGCAGACTGAGTAAAACCCTGGGTCCTGAAGGGATGCAGAATTAAGCTTTTCCTGTTCCAATTGAAGTAACTACATTGGTAGTCTTCTTGAAAATGATCACTTTTTTAATGGACCATACAGACTTTGTATTTTACACTGAAAAGAATGTGAAGTTTCTGTGCATTAAAAAGTGACTGTGTTATGAAATCCATTACTCATTTTTTCATGAGGAATAATGAAAAACTGAGAAATTGTATCAGTACTCCATGGGGAAGGCATTAGAGGCTAAATACAGACACACAGATGTAAGTTGTAATTATATTCAAGTACATAGTCAAGTTATATTGATATAACTGCCACATTTTCTGGTATTTTTTGGTACACCAACCACTGATATGCTGAAAAATTTATATTTGTTCTCATTTTCCTGTAATACCATCCATAAGTTTTGCCTTACACTCGTCTATTTCATCAGATTAAAGAATCACACACAAGTTTTACGACACCATAAAGATAGGATGAGTCTGATGTCTTTAATTACTAGCCAAAAAATGCTAGTAAAAGTAATTTTGATGTCACAAGAGATGTCAAAGTAACTTAACCAGTTTTAACTTCTTGTTTCGTTTACAAGTTTACAAGATCTACATAGAAGCTTCTTTCTCAAGAGCAAAAGAAAAATACAGAACCAAGATGGCACAGCTTTAGTAATGGCTTGGCTTGGCTTGGCTTTAAAGGCAAAGGGATTTATGAGATGTACATGTTCAGTAAACAATAACATTTATGTTGTTGTTTGAGTTTGATGGTGGAAAAGTTGCCACAGGGTTGGCATGGCAACAGACATTACCAAATCCGTGGGATTGCACAATAATGATTTTGTGCCATATATAGAATGGAAATTCTATCTGCTCTCATGGGCTAATTTGCAATGACTTGCCTGCCCTGGAGGCCCTTGTATACCAGACCCATGGCAGTATAGAGATCCTTATATAGTGGTGCTAATCTTGTGTTGCTTAATGATTCTCAGCCATTCTCTCCTCCTCAGTTTGGGCTTTGGGAGTCAGTGGG